>JAVXUO010001895.1:0-39501 GCA_033065855.1 Escallonia rubra | reverse complement strand
AAAATTCTCCAATTGGACGGCGGGGTGCAGAACTCTCATTGTGGAATACCATGCAACTTCAATCCCATTGACGTAACACATTCTCCACCACACGAAGCGTTTTGTGTACAACTTCAACATCCAGAACTCCAATCAGACGCCATTACAGAGAACCCAAGACTTACCCCTTTCCCCTTCTCTCCCCTATCCGCTGCAACAAAAAGTGCACTCAAAACTCTGTACAGCGTATGAAGGGGCTGGGTATCACAGTGGCCATGGTATCAATGGCTCTGATGGTGTACACGTGCCAAGCGGGCAGCAGCCTCCACCCCCTGATCCTGATACCCGGGAGTGGCGGGAACCAACTGGAGGCCCGGCTGACAGCAGACTACAAGCCCGGTAGTCTGTTCTGCAACCGGGCGGGCTGGAACAAGGGGGGCTGGTTCAGGCTGTGGTTCGACCCGAGTGTCCTGTTGGCTCCTTTCACACGCTGCTTTGCCCAGCGGATGATGCTGTACTATGACCCGGACTTGGATGATTACAGAAATGCCCCCGGTGTTGAGACTAGAGTGCCTCACTTTGGCTCCACTGAATCCCTTCTCTACCTCGATCCTCATCTCAAGTAATTTCCCAGTCTCCATTTTAGATAAATGTGTTGTTTTCTCTTGCCATTTCATTCTTGCTAGCTAGACCAATCTTGCACGGATATGACAAGTTTAGGTACAAGATTTATCTTCACTTCTGAACCAAAGTTCATTTTTTTTCTGAAGTTACTCACTTGGTGTAATAATTTTTAAGACGCGGAATAGTATCCAGACGTTAGGATGTCACATGACACGTATTTGTCATGTTAAAAAATAGAACTTGAGAGCATTAGTACAGTGCTAGTTGAACCACAACCAAAAATGAGAAGTTGTAGGCATCATAGTTGTCACCACTTGTACAAGAGTATAATAAGTGTGATGCTTTGAGTCTCATCTTTTCTGCAGTAAGTTCGGTAGCTCTGATTGCGTCTCTAAGTACGATGGGGGACAAGCGTACTGCTAAGTTAATTTAGGTATGGGCTACTAAGTTGTACTAGCTAATGGTGAACTGTATGTGTCTACATTGTATTCAAGATAGTCTCAGCCGTTGTCGAACCAGGGGTTCTAATTCTTCCTAAATTAGAGCAATTCAGATTGATGTGGCTCACTGAGAACCGAGTGTCCCTGATATTTTAGTAGGTGGGGATCTTTGAAACATAATGGTGCTTTCTTCTTTTGTTGCACTTTGCGCACTTCTGTTGTTAGTGGGCACTGTTCTGCTGTGGAGTAGATCTTTGGTGGCGCCATGATAGCCTTACTGGTTTTGTCTCTAGAAGATGGCATTTGGGGAAGGAATAAAACTTTGACAACTTGAGAATTCAAGCACAAAACAATGGAAAAACGAGCAAAGAACACTGCAAAAACAAGCTTAAAGCATAATAAAAATAAGGTTTGATAGTTAAGAACACACAAAGCTACTAGACTAAAGTGCCAGGGATCCCCCTCTTAAGCCTTTTATAGGTGAGTCGACTACCATTGCAGCAAACAACGAGCAAAGAATACTGCAAAGACAAGCTCAAAGCATAGTAACAAAAAGGTTTGATAGTTAAGAACAACCCATAGCTACTAAAGTGCCAGGGATCCCCCTTTGAAGACATAGATCCAAGTTATCATTATATTGAGGCAATTAATTTCAAGCAACAGCTCTAACTACAATAAGCAGGTCAATCTCGTAGATGATTTGGTTAGTAGGTCAAGTTTTGCCTTGAAAAATCCTGCTCATAAAGGCAGTAGACGGCAGTGGTTGGGGATAAGTTTCTGAGATCACAAATGTGATTTTGTCTTTGGTGATGGTGGATGAACTATAGAAATCAGTTTCAGGTAGCACATTGCAATTGGTTCCTTTGCTGGATAGGGTGCCAAACAGTTTGAGCATAAGGGCAGGCAAGAGATGCAAAGAGCTAGCTCAATTGCTGGAATCAAATACCCTGTTGAGTACCGTAGCCATCTTTAGGAAGGACACCCCGAGGCATAAATCTGTCTTCACTCCTTAGTGCCTGCAGTTTAGAGAAAAACCGGAGTGAAAGCACATTTGAAAACCTGTCTTTTATCCAAACAATGTTAGACCGGTGAACTTTTAGTGACTGAACTTGCTGCTTGGAGTTGTATCCTTAAGGCACTATCATATTTGGAAGTAAGCCAGGAGGAATAAGGATACATGATGTCTTAGTTGAGAAGACACATAAGGATGCCAATTCCATGAGCTGCCGTTCATGAGACTTACAACCTTAGCATCTTCATGTCTAACTGAATCACATGCTACCCCATCTCCTTAATTCAACTTCCAAGCAAGTATTGAATCATTGGTTAGGTCTCTGGGAATGATACTGCCAAGAGGCAGTTCCCAATATGTAATAAATACTTCAAATCTACTTCTTGCATGCGGATCCTTGTAGATAATTTGATGTTTGTATCACATCCGTAAAAGAATCTTCCTCCAGAGCAAACTTTTTGAAAAGTTTTTTGCTCCAGAGATATTTGTATTATCGGCCATGAAAGAAGCATTTATTTGGGTGCTCATTTCCATTACTTGCTCCTATTATGAAGCCAATAGGACTGGATCTTCTGGCTGATCTTAGTGGTATCAAGTAACTTACCCTTGGTCTGATAATTTTGAAGACACCTCAACTGCGCTAAAAGTGTTAACTTTTTATCTAAATGAATAGGAGGATTGAAGTGAAGCCATCTGGAGACTTTCTATAACTGTTTATCAAAATTCATATAAGTGAAGAGCGAGATCAGCCCAAATACGCGTTCCTCTTACCGCTAATGCATGTAGTTGGCCTTTTCTGGTAGTACTTATGTAATGCGCCTTTTGTTATCTGGGAAATTTTTCCAAAGTGCTCTGCCCCATCAATTTGTACTTTCCGTTGCCTAAATTCATACCAAATCAATACTGGTCATAGTTCATAATTTGCTATATACACGACTCAATAAGACGATTTTCATGGCCGACTCTTTTTCGGGAATCAGTCTACCTCTTTTCCAAAGTGCTCTGCCCCATCAATTTGTACTTTCCGTTGCCTAAATTCATACCAAATCAATACCGGTCATAGTTCACAATTTGCTATATACACGACTCAATAAGACGATTTTCATGGCCGACTCTTTTCGGGAATCAGTCTACCTCTTTGGCAAGTAATTAAACGCTCGTTAGAATTGACATCATTCATTATGTTATGTTTGTGATGAAGCATTTGCTTTGGCAGGCAAATTACATCATACATGGCACCCTTGGTGAAATCTCTAGAGGAACTTGGCTATGTGGATGGCAAGACCCTCTTCGGAGCACCATATGATTTTCGGTATGGCCTAGCAGCAGCAGGTCACCCATCCCATATTGGTACCAAGTACCTCGAAGATCTAAGAGCCCTAATAGAAGATGCAAGCGCTAGCAACGGAGGGAAGCCAGTAATACTTCTCTCCCACAGCTTAGGAGGCCTATTTGCCCTCCAGCTCCTCAACCGAAACGCGCCCTCTTGGCGCCAAAAATACATCAAACACTTTGTTGCACTGTCCGCACCATGGGGTGGCACGGTCCAAGAAATGCTCACTTTTGCGTCGGGATATTCATTAGGCGTGCCCCTAGTTGATCCGTTGCTAGTACGAGAAGAGCAAAGGAGTTCCGAAAGCAACTTATGGCTCATGCCCTCACCTAAACTCTTTGGTCGCGACAAGCCTCTCGTCGTGACACCAAATGCAACATATTCAGCATATGACACCGCACAGTTTCTTGACGACATTGGTTTTCCTCAAGGTGTTGGTCCTTATAAATCGCGTATTCTGCCGTTGATAGAAGAATTAGTAGTACCAGAAGTGCCAGTAACGTGTATAATCGGGAGCGGTATCAAGACACCGGAGACCTTGTTCTACGGAGACGCGGGATTTGATGAGCAACCAGAGGTGGTTTATGGGGATGGGGATGGTACGGTGAACATAGTGAGCTTGCTAGCACTTGAAGCAAAATGGGGTGAGGAGAACAACCAAACCCTCAAGATTATTAATGTTAACGGGGTTTCTCATACGTCTATACTCACAGATGATACTGCACTGGATGAAATATTTGGAGAAATATCTGGTATTAATTCGCAGATTATGAGCTCAGTTGCTTAAAGGACACATTCTATGAAATCTCAATTTTTGGCAAGACAAACAATGACTGTTGCTTGAGTAGCTAGGCCAAGGATGTATTTGCAACTGGTTAATGTATGTGGTAAGTTAAGGGAATTCATACTTGCAACCCACAAAAATCTCATGCACATAGCGTAAAGTTACACATACGTGAGGTTTGAACCTGAGTTGCAGCATTCTCCGGTTTTTTAGTGAAGTTTCCACCATGGAACATCGCACCCGCTTCTGTTCTCAGTCCAAAACTCACTATGTCAATGACGATTCCTCTACGGAACCTCGCACCTGCTCTCGCTCCTGTCCACGCTCCGTGCAACTATGGTCCGAATTATGTTAGTTTTTTTGGACTATCTGTTGTAGAATGCCCAAGTTTATTACTCATTCCGAGGAGCTGGAATATATTAGAATGCATGGGGTCGAATAAGATATTCATATACTTTTTTAGACAAAAATTCAGGTAAGGGCCATTCAACTTATGGGTCAGTCAGCATTATTAAAATGGTGTCAGTACGCAGAGAAGCATGCATGTGGAGGTTTAAGACTTGAGGGGGGCAAAAAAAGTGAGACAAAGTGCCAAGGAAATGCTGATTGGCATGGCATTTCAGACCACCAAACGCTTAACCATCTTGTCGTGAAGATAATGTGTTGTTGACTAGAAAAATTGCCCTCCCACCTTAAACATAAAGTGGATGGAACTTAAATTGTTGGGTTGTGTGGCCTTTAGTTTGCTTAGTTGAACCAACTACCATCAATAATTTCAAGGGACACCGAACTACTTGTATAAGTGAAGAGCCACCCAATGCTAGTCATTGTCCTCAACTGCATAAGCTTAGATAAGGAGTTGTTACATGTGATGGTCAATAAGAATCAAACCTTTCATCAACTGTCCACCTGCTTTCCCATTATATGATATTAGCTTTTATACAGGGAACTGTACAATTTATTAGAGCACGTGATATAACTTTGTAGAATTGTAACCACTCTAAAGACATTGCATTCTTTGGTTCCGAATTTGTTCTTTAAATTTTCAAAATAGAAGTTCATCCGCCATATATTTTATCTAAAAATAAGGATAGTTACACCCAGGTTTTGGAGGTTGGGATGAAATTATGTGTGTATCCATTAGTTAGACAAATAGCACTGATCACGAAGTACATAAGGTTTGAACGAAAGGACAATATTGCCTATGACTTAGAAGGTAAATGACATGATATCCCTTTTATCTCTGGGAACCAGCCACCATTGCCTCCACACACTCATGGCACCACCGCAGCGATACCACAAACCAACATCATCAACCACCACGCACCATGACCATATTCCCCATGACCAACCACCACGGCACCACCCAACACCACTATCCAACACAAGCTCACCCCGACCATTGCCACCGCCACCTTTACACAGCAGCCTACCACTAACTTCAACCCCACATCATGTCGTGGCTACCACAACCAAGATATCCTCACTACTGCTGCCCCACATCACAGCCTCGTTCACGCGGCCCATAGTTCTCCCACCACCACCATCGTCCAACCATTGCATCAACCATAATTTGGTGGCAGGTGTGTGTTGTGTGGTGGTGGGGGTGTGGTGATAGAGCATCGCTAGGGAAGGAATGGTGGCAGATGGTTGGTGGTATTTGGGGTGACACATAAGTGGTGTCGTGGTGGTGATTGGTGGTTGGAGTTGAAGTAGGGGGTTTAGGGAATTAGGGTTGGTGTTTGGAGTTGAAGAGGGGGGGAAAGAAAGAGGGAAATAGTGAGGTGGGAAAGAAAGAGATTAGGGAATTAAGGTTTTGTTTACACCAGAAAATATCTTTTTCACTAATGAGTTCACTTTGATTACTTTTTATTATTATTTCTGAAGAGATAATGGAAGATTCAATAAGTGAAAGAAACCAACTTCTGAAAATGTGTTTCTATTGATAAGGGATAAGTGTGGTTGGTTACTTATTAGTGGGTAGTTATTTTCTAAGTGGATAGTTCATCTCTAAGTGAGTAGTTTCTTGTAATGGTAGTTATTTTCTACAAAACTTCTAGTATATATAGTGGGTCAAAGAAGAAGCAGAGGACGATCACAATCATCAACCAGACAAATAAGTCTTTTTCTTTCTTTTGTTTAGAGGCTTTTGCTGCCATCGATAGGAAGTTCAGTTTCCAGACTTGGAAACATTGCTGTGTAAACATTCACAATCAATCGAAAACTCTCTTTTTGTCGTTTATGGGCGCGCAATCGTTCTACTTTCTACTTTTTATTTTCATTTTCCATTTTCAGAGAAGTCCCCAAGCCCTAGGAGCAAAAAAGATCCCGCACAGTTCATCAGTTGTGTCGCAGGCGCACGATCGATAGTGAGTTTACCCAGCAGCACAAACAAGTTTCAAACTTAGGTCCCGTTTGACAGGGCTTTTTTATCAGTTTTGAAAACTAGAAAAAATAATCGAGTTTGGTAACCATTTTTCGTTTTTTTTTTCCTCAGTTTAAAAATCCATTTTTTAAACCAAGAATAATTTTGAAAACTCCAAAAATGAGTTTCGGTTTTTTTTTTTTTTTTTGAGACCACCACCATCCCACCGCCGGCAGCCACCTCTGGCGACCGCCGTCGGCCACCGCCACACCCCACCACAAAAAAAAACTCAAAATAAAAACTGGGTTATCAAACACCCACTTGTTTTTGAAAAAAAATATTAATTAAACTGCTCTTTAGTGTTTTTTTTTTTTAGAAACTAAAGAAAAAAAAAAACTTTTGTCAAACAGAGCCTTAATCTTCAAATTATATACTGTATAAATATAGTATTGATATTTTTAAAAATACGTATTGATGACATCAGCAAAAAAATACTTTTTCAACAAGTCAATGATGGTAAACACGGCTGATAACTTTACGGAGTTGTTGGTCATGATCTGTTACATTTTCAAACTTTTTTTCCTTAATTGTAATTTTATCATAACCTCATGGAGACCTGGTTGTAATCAACCCCAAAAAAGAATAAGTCTTCTAATATTGTTGTATCAAGGTATGATATCCAAAATCTTTATTTTCCTTTCCAGTGTGAAGGTTGGGTTTTGTCGAGGGATGAACTTTTGTTGCTAAGTTGTAATCGTAGGAGGATAGTTATAGCTTCTCGTACAGTGATAATTAATTGACGTTAAATTTAGTCAGTGACATTTTTTGTAACACTTTCAGCAACAATTCTTAGCAGCTCCTTTTTAGCGTCCCTAAATAAAAGACACTAAAATTATTTAATAATTATTAATTGTCGTTATACAGGAAGTTTTAACTATCTTCTTACAACTCGGATAGCAGCTAGGGGTGAGCACCAAATCGTTCAAACCGATTTGAACCGCTCAAACCGAACCAATCCAATACGAACTGATATGGGTAAAAAGTACCACCCGTGAGATGGTAACACATGTCACCATCTGATAGCATCAGAACCATGAATAAATGAGCAGTTAAGGCTATTCCTCTTCCCCATTGTTTCCACCATCCATTATGGTGGTAACCCCCAAATTCATGGGAAGTAATTATTCATTAACATAGGTAACCTCCCATTAATCTGATAACTCCTCAATTAGGAGGGAATTAACTAACCACTAATGGGAGACCCTATAAAAGGAAAATGCGGGAATGGAGAAAGGTAAGTGATTTTACAACTACATTGAGATTAAATTCATCTTGAGTTTACTCTAACTTAAGCATCGGAGATTTCCCGCCGAAAATCTCTCCGGCGAGTCACCGGTGTTGTCTCTTTGTTGTGCAGGTCTATTCACGAATTAAGTTCCGGATTTCATCCACAACACGAACCATCCAAAGATCTTAGCGGTTTGGTTTCACAATTTCCAAACCGACCTTGGTTCGGTTTGGTTCACGGTTCACATTTTTTAAACTGATTTCAAACTGAACCGAACCAACTAATGATATGTTAATGTATTTTTAGTAACATTTCATTGATAATTACACATATAAGGTACTAAGTAACTCCAAATAAACAAATCTTGAAAGTTAAAAGAAACGAAAATATCAACAACACATAGAACACGAAAAATTTGTGACCAATATCTAGTTTATATTTACTCATTCTTCCTCATTCATCAATGAAAACTTATATATCGAATGAAACAAGATTATTATGCAATTTAGAAAAAATATAACTTCAATTAGTTGTGTGTAAAGGAATAACGCCTTTAAGTGGGCAAATCGATCCAAACCAACTAAGTCGAACAGTTTAAACCGACCAAACCAAACCGAACCGTCCAAAACGACGGTATTTGGTTTGATTCGGTTCACAATTTTTTAAACTGAGGGGTAACGGTTCGGTTTGCGGTTTGACCCCCAAACCGAACCGTGCTCACCCCTAATAACAGCAACAAACTTTCCTTTATTGGGAGGGGGGACTGTTCCATTGAATTGTTCATGAACCTCACGAAGCTCGAGCCCCGGGTTTGCCTTTAGTTTTAGTTTGTTTAGTATACGAGCGATCTTAAAAATTACATGCTCGTTGATCAATATTCGTGGTTGAAGGGGGAAAATTGAGGAGGTTGCTACAACCAGGGTTGTGGATAAAAAAAATTGACCATTGCTCCAGTGTGTATATCATTTTGTTGAAAATTTGAAATACCTTTTAGCAAAAACTTTGTGTATTCTATGTCTTCTATTTTCTCGTTTAGTAAATGTCCTTTCATAATTTCGTAAGTGACTCCAAATAAGATAAAAATCATACTCATGTTCGAGTTAGTTCTATAATCGTCGAAGCTTTGAGAGGAACTTTTTAACTTAAGCAAGATGCGACATTAAACTTTATCTTGAACCTCAATATATTTATAATATTCACCCTTCTTGTGAGAGCAATGCACATTTGTTTATGCTAATTTGAATAAGAGTCTCTTCGGAACAACGGATATCCTTCTTGAAACAAAAGCATGATTCTTAAAAGCAAAACTCAAATTAAATTTAGATTGCTTTAAAAAAAAGATTCTAGTGTTGAAAAATCACAGATCACTTGTCTTTTTAACCTCTCAACTTCACTTCAGCCGCTAAAATGACTACACATTTCAATTCTAGGAAAAAAAAAGTTCAAATGACCCAAAATTTTCTCTTATACATACATAATATATCACTTCTTTTTATATTAAATATTTTCCTTTCTTTTATGTGTTTAAAATAAAATATAGTCTGCAATATGTCACACCCACCTGTACTCTGCACCAAAGAATATTAGTCAAATCTCTACTTCCCACTTCCCACAGCCCCCTTCATTAATTAAAGCAAATCCCAAGAGTTAATTAATAATAATACAGTAATTTGATGTAAGAGCCACCAAAGAGCAGAGAGCAAAAGAGGCAGACCACACGCTTGGCGCCGCACGTGCCAGTGTTTCCCGTCCCCTAAAGCAAAGCAAATTGCATGATAAAGCGGTCAAACCCCAAGACCCAGATTGGCCGAATCGAGGCACACCATGTGTACAGTCCAGTCTTCAATCGTACTGGTCAAACCCAGCTGTGTGTTGCCCAACTTTATCAAAGCCCCCAGGCAGCCCCCCCCCCCCCCTCTGGTGGACCCTATCACACGAGCCGCTAGCTGGCAGCTTTCCTCTTCTTTAATTTCATGTTTCTGTGTCCCTTTATCCTCCTCACCAATACTCATAATAATTTACTTATCACACACACGCACCCATCTGTTCATCAACATTTTTTTTTATTAGTGTTCAGCTTCGGCTCGTTTACTTAACAAGGCTTTAACTCTCGCCCGCATCATTTGGTGAATGAGTTCATTCACGAGCCGAGGTTAGTTGTGGATGACTTAGTTCATGTATC
This sequence comes from Escallonia rubra, assembly GCA_033065855.1. Classification (NCBI taxonomy): domain Eukaryota; kingdom Viridiplantae; phylum Streptophyta; class Magnoliopsida; order Escalloniales; family Escalloniaceae; genus Escallonia; species Escallonia rubra. The sequence continues at coordinate 29,494 of JAVXUO010001895.1, read as the reverse complement.
GATAGAAATCAGCGCTACGCCAAATCAAATTTAGAAACTCGTTCTCACAGTTTTGAAAACGAGTATCAGAAATTAATTGAGATGCATCATGACTATTTGACGATAACATATATAACGGTTATGATGAATTTTAGTTGCTACTTCCTTTACCATTCGTACTCGCGTAATGAAAAGAATAATAGCGTACTTAGAAAACAACATTTGCATCCGAAAAAGGCATAGATATAAGGGTGTGTTTGGATGAGGTATCGCAACCGAGAGTTTCACCTTTGTTGAAGATTTAGATGAAATCCATTCTTTAGTAAGTGCAAAACTGAGTATGTGAAACTTGAGAGAGCGATTTGGAATTCTGAAAGTCTCAGTTAAAATAATCACTCTAAACTAATTTTATTTTATTTTATCAAATCTATAAAAAGAATGCCTTGCATAATTCAAGGCTAATCTTATACCACATTTCTTGCTCCTTTTTCAAAATTTTCGCGTTCAAAAAAAAAATTAAAAGTGTATTTGAAAATTTCTTCATTCAAACACACAAACTTTGTCCTTTTTTGAACAAATTATTGTCAAATAAAATTGATGGCACACGAACAAGCGTGACCCCTGGACTGCGGCGTACGCCGTTCTGTTGACCCTCTGACCAAAGACCCTGACGTTGCGTCTCTGCGATTTTTCATTATCCGTGACTTTCAAGGCTCCCTTCTAAATAAAGTAAAATTTTATTACACCATTTTCAAGAAACAAAATTCACTTCCCAAAGTAACTACAACTAAATTAATTAAATAACTCAAGAAAGGAAAAACCGGACATCTGGGTCACCCTGCACTGGTTTATCACTGCACGTGTGGTGAGGACAGGCACCAAACAGCATACTACCTGCTATAGCCCACACCACGCAGGTTAATATTCATGAAGTAGATAAATTTAGATTACGTACTTTTTCTTTTTAGATTTTTCATCTAAGTTCGAATCTAATTCGCCGTATTTGTTGGTGTCAAACTTACGTACCCTGCATGTGCTCCACACACGGGTCCTTGTGCGCTTCGGCCCGACATAAGTGCAGGAATCGGAGACTCAGATGTATGTGGCGGCCTTGTAAATTCTCAAGGCGCAATACTCCCTGCCGGTTATATTAGAGCCTTATGGTCCGGCATTCTTTCGACCAAATATGTAAAGAGTGAAAGAGAGGAAATGGAGGATTTTTTCAAAAAAAGACAAACGTTCAAGAGAATAACGATACTGTTTAAAATTTTTGAGCGTTCATAAAGTCAGACAAAGCAAAACTAAACTCTTGAGCTTGACCAAGCAAGGTAAATCTTCAATTATTGGGCCTCTACCATTTACTTTGACCGTGAACAAGACAAACATGCAAAAAAATTATAAAAATAACGTAATGCAATCGAGAAAATAAATGCGAGAATAACAATATTTAATTCCATTCTTTTGAATACAATTGCACTGGAAAATTTGTCGTGACACATGACCTGCTATAGCCCGTACGAACCCGGTCAACAATCAACATTCACATAATAAAAAAGGAGGACTAAAATAATGAAAATAAGTTGTGTAGGGTTTTCAGCACCTGCCCAAAAGGGAAGCAGAAGAAGAGGAGGGTCTCACATTCAGAGAGGGAGCTTTTTCTTCTTCTTCTCTCTCTCCTCTCCCTTTTCTCTCTAAAACTTGGTATGTCTTTTGAGTCCACTCACACTCCCACATCAAATTGACCTAAATCTTGTTGTAATTTGTCGAATTTCCTTCCAATTTATGAGTGAAATTGTAGTGTGATCACACTGTACATTTTGTTATCATTTCTTTGATTACCCACTCTTGATTGCTTCTTTTTTTATTTTCTCTGATCTGAGTTTGAATCATTTCAGTCTTTTTGAGCTTCAAGAGCAAGCTTTGAAGTGAACTTTTTGGGTATTAGGGAAGAAGATTGCTACCCATCATGTCATTTGATCATGATGATGGTGGTGGTATGAGTGAAAATGAAAAATACTGCTCTTTTGACCATAGAGAAAAGAGATCAGATAAAGCACACCCAAAAGAAACTCATGAAGAAAAGATGTCCCCTTTGATGTGTATTCTTGAATCTTGATTGCAATGGTCAATGATAGAGATATATAGAGACTAGAGAGAGAGAGAAAAACAGAAAGAGATAAAGAGTGTAAAACTCTTTTCTATCCTCTTTTTTCATCCACACGCTTCAAGTTTGGTTCTTTTAGATGTGCTGTGTCTTCAAGAAGGCTAGTTATTTGCACAAAGGGTATTTGTGTTTCTAGGGTTTTGTCAGGTTTTTCACCAGGTGCTTGTGAAAATGCCGATGTATCAGCCATCTGGTAGGAGGAGAGATGGGGATGTGAGATTTGAAGTGGGCAGTGGTGGGCAGGTGTTGGATCTGGAAACTGCTGTGAAAGATGGGATTTTGGGTGGTGGTGATGGGTTGCTCTGCCCCGGTGCTGCCGCCGTCCCCACCGGGGAGAAATTGGATCTGAAGAAGATGATTACGGAGCTCGAGTCCATCGAGGTCCCTTCGGTCTTCATTTGCCCGATTTCCTTGGAACCAATGCAAGATCCTGTGACCCTTTGCACGGGGCAGACCTACGAGAGGTCCAACATTCTCAAATGGTTCTCCTTGGGGCACTTCACTTGCCCCACCACAATGCAAGAGCTTTGGGATGATTCTGTCACGCCAAACACCACCCTTTACCATTTGATTTACAGCTGGTTCTCGCAGAAGTATGTGGCGATGAAGAAGAGGTCAGAAGATGTGCAAGGGAGGGCTTTGGAGATGTTGGAGAAATTGAAGAAGGTCAAAGGTCAAGCTAGGATTCAAACACTGAAGGAGCTGAGACTAGTTGTCGCCACCCATGATTCAGCCAAGAAAACAGTGGTGGATAACAATGGGGTAAGTTTCATCTCTTCTTTACTGGGTCCTTTTACAATGCATGCAGTTGGGTCCGAGGCGATTGGGATTTTGGTTAATTTGGAACTGAATATTGATGCTAGAACTAATCTGATGCAACCCACAAAGATTTCTTTACTGGTGGACATATTGAATGAGGGGTCAATTGATACGAAAATCAATTGCACAAAGTTGATCGAGATGTTAATGGAGGGAAAGGATTCTGGGGCAGAATTTGTCTCAAGTTTGAGTCTTCTGGTTGGGGTAATGAGGTTAGTAAAGGACAGGAGACATGCAAATGGGGTATTAGCCGGACTCGGATTGTTGAAGAAGATCTGTTCACATGAAACAGTGAGGAGCTCAGTTGTGAGTATAGGAGTTGTTCCTCAATTGGTTGATATGTTACCCAATTTAAATGCAGAGTGCCTAGAGTTAGCCCTTTACATCCTTGAAGTTCTGTCCACCCTACCAGAGGGAAGATTGGCTTTAAAGGATTGCCCTAGCACTATTCCCAACGTTGTCAAGTTGTTGATGAAGGTTTCAGAGAGTTGTACTCAGTTTGCTTTATCGATTTTGTGGGCAATTTGCAAGCTAGCGCCAGAAGAATGCTCGGCGCTTGCTGTTGATGCAGGTCTAGCAGCAAAGCTCCTCCTTGTAATTCAGAGTGGTTGCAATCCGGTCTTAAAGCAACGGTCATCTGAGTTGTTGAAACTCTGTAGTCTGAATTACACGGCTACCATCTTCATTTCCAAGTGTAAGCTAACAAGAACAATACATTGAAGGGAAGTGTAGAATTGTTCATATATACCAAGTCATTTTCCTTCTGCCTCGAAAAAATTGGAGCTGTAGAGCTTGCTGATCCGAGACGGTTGGAAAGAAAGTGAAACGGGTTCGAAGAGGTACCGTTTCTTAATGTCCTGTGCATATCAAAGAATTTTGGTTTATTGTTGGTTCACGCGAAAACAATTCATAATGTGGATGGCTGTGTTCCAATAAATGGCAAGTCTGTAATCCAATTTGATCCCTATCTCACTGTTGTGGTGCCGTTCAAATTCATGCGAGCGCAATTGGCCTGATCTTTGCAATATTGTTGGGTGAGTTGGGATGTGATTCAAGTGAACACTGGTGAATGGATATGAGGGAGTGGATAGGATTGTGGCAGTTTGGGATCACAATCACAATTGTTGTTCTAGTTCAATTATTGGCTTCCCTGTTCCGTCTGTCCAAATCCTCCCTCATGGGGTCTTCCTAATTCAGTTTTGTTCATTTGTCAGGGGGATGTTTCACTTCGAGTCCCACCATTGTAGAGTTTTTGACCTTTCAACATTATTAGTTGATCTGTACAATGCATTTCCGTTCTTCATTTACTTGACAGCTACATACTTGCACACTTTTGTTTTCACATACTGAACTAGTAGCCGTTCTGCTGATTTCTCCTCTTTAACGTTCTAATTTTGGCGGCCGCCCCTCGGGTCGCCATTATGACGATGCCTTCGCCTGCTCTTTTTGGTACTGTTTTTCTACCATTACGATCTTTCTATGTGTTCTCGGTACTTGCCAAAGAAATAAAATAAAGAAAATAAAGTTGGTGTTTTCTCAGTTGTATGAGCTGATTGTTTTTCTGTGGAATTTTGGATATTGTGAGCTGTGAGCAGAAAGAGAAGAGAGTGGGTGAACAGAGACCGTCATCTCTGTTCGGTGATGACCATTGAGGCCAAAAGTGATTATGGGGTACAATTGTTGTTATCTGGAAAGTGCTGATGACGGGAAAAGCTTGTCAGTTGTCACCCTCAATCAAAACTGCTTAACTCAAGCTTTCTTTATCCAGGAAGGACTAGGAATGGCAAATTGAAAGTTGAATGGGAACCTTCATTGACAGAACAGCTCTTCTAATTTTACCTTCAGAGCCATTACTCACTATTGCATCATTTACACTATAGCTTCTATGTACCTCAAATAAATGAGATTAGATGGTAACATGCAAATGCCACCAAAAGCTAGGATTCTAAATGAACCCAATAGGGCTCCGGCTTGATACAGCTAGGCCGCGAGGCTTCTGCACGTTTTAGGCATATAGTCACATGGAGCCGATATGTCAAAATCCAGCAGTCTGTGCTCTGTAGTCGAGTCACGCCTAATTATTATTATAGATCTAAAACCGGAAAAGATTCAACGTTGAAGGAGTTAGTCATGTTGATTTCACGCACTTCTGTCTCTCAAAATATTTTGTACCGGAAATATTATGAACGCAACTTATTTGCAATTTTCGTGAAGAGACTGTTTTTGCGTTCCGAATTCTAGTCGCAACAGCAGTTCTGCCGTGTTGAAGTCATCGGCGTATTTCCCTCTAGAAGGGGACTGGTACAAAGAGAGTGACAACTAGGTGGCTGGGTCATGGTTGCGTTCCTGAGTTGGAGTTGTTAAATGGACACTTTGCCTGCTGCATTTTCTTGCGAGTGAGTGCTAGTTAGTGTTTGCTGTTCCAAGGCCATTATATTGAGTTGAACTTTCCATGATTTATACACAGAATGGACGACCACGTTCTCTCCATGGGACCAGCAAGAAAAGGAAAAAGATAACTAAAGGAGGGTTGAAAAGAGCACCAGACACTGCCTTACCTTAAAAGGAGAGTGGGCAACTAGTGTTTGTTGTCATTGGCAATTTTAGGATCTTTGACTGAGACCAAGTGGCCAGTATCTTGTGAGGATTTCAAGAATGCCACTAAGCTTAGAGATGAAGCCACTCAAATCAAAGCTTTTGTTGCATTAAAATTCAAAAGTTTTGGGGTGACATTTGGATCCCATCTTTCTTTTGGGTACTAGGAACCAGTCTTACTAGAAACATTGTGAAGCACGATCGCCAAGTAGACATTGACATAAAGTGAACGGGAAGTATAAGCGAACCCAACTTTCATCTTTTGTTATTATTTCCAAATAGCCATGTAAAGAGGATGGTGGATTGTTCAATTAGTACGCAACGGTTTTTGATGGTACGAGACCATCAAAAAATTTTAGTTTTTATAGACATTTTGAATGTTATCAGATGGAGTGTAGAATTTGCTTCAGTTAATGTTTCTGTCGCTTTATCTTAATCAAGAAAGAGAGGGTCAAATTTTTGTTTATGGAGCTCTTCAAATATCTTTCACAAAGCCTTCTGAACATTTTTTTCAATGCATTTATATTTATATTTGGTATATGGAGTTCTTAAATTGCGTCTTAGAGTTAACCTTGCCTGCTACTCAAACTAAAACACAAGGTCTGACAATTCTTCGCATCAAAGTTAAAGTCTTCATGTGATTCACGAAAAAACTTCGATATAACGGTGATAGTGATAATATGGTGTAACCAATGAATGGAATGAGAGAATAATAGAAACTTAACCCCTTATTATGTGGGTATCCACTCATCCCGTTAAATCTCACCCGTCTGTTATACCACATCATTTCTATTACCGTTACGCTATAAATGATTCGCCTAATTTTAAAGTCAGTTTGGGCCTTAGCTACTAAATATCAAAGAGCATACTAACTTTGCACTTTTACTATTTCACGTTCCTTGTGGTCGCTGCTAAAATGCTGGTGCGCAGTCAACTTGACTTACAAAATGACAACAAATGGGAACCCATCATTAACCCGCCTCTTCATTTAAAGTCCAAATTGTAGGCATAAACTCATAATAACTTGTCACCTACGTGAGACACTTTCACATCTACTCCTTCTTGACGATCTGTAAACTGCATATAGATGTCCCTATGATCTGGATGGCTAGATGCCTCTAATGTGAACATGGTCATTTTCATGGGCAGCGGCTACGTTTTTGCTATCACTCCACATAATTAAACTTCATCGTCCAAAACTAGCTAGGTTTAGGTTTAGGCTTTGTCTAGGTTGGCGCAAGATCCGAGGAAGATATAAAACGGCTGCTCTGCTTCACGTGGAGCTAAGCAGCTATAGACTGCTGTGAGCATTATTTGTAATACGTATATAATTTGAGTTCTGCTATGTTTATGCATGTGATGGACAGAAGCAGCTTTTGCTGATGAAGTTTTTTGACTTTCAAATCACTCAGCCCAAAAAAAAAAAGGAAAAGAAAAGTTGACTTTCACATCTGAAATGAAATACCACATGTTATAAGGTTTATTTCATCAAATCTTTGTAGAGGTTTTTTATCCAAATATTGTGATACGGATAAAAAAAAATTCTACTAATTAGCATAAGCTACGCGTCACCCACAATAGTTATATATGATCAATTTATTAAAGAATTGAGCTCTTATCCTATTGGATATGGACCGGATAATGTAATTGTATAGGGTAATTACCGTTGAAGTGATCTAATCATATTATAAGAAAATAACCTCCTCACTCTATATTTATAAAGGACCCTACGAGGTCTAGGTAAAGCTAAGCTCTCATGTCCAAAACACTACTCCTTGTTTTTTCTCCCTTGGAAACTGATTTAGGCATCGAATACCCTCTGTCGGACACCCTTCCTTGTTGTAAATGTTGTTTGTCTCGTGTTGCATATCTTTCTGTCGTGTTAGAAAGTCCTCTAGATCTTCTGCAAAAGCTTGGCACCATCCTTGCGACCCAACTAGCCGCTCTTCCAAACAACTAATGGCACAAATGCTAGATCGTTTGAATCAATTGTATCGCCCGATTCTCTGCACCACTAGTTAACCCCACAGCTCCGGCAGTGAATCCAGTCGCTCTAGCGATCAATGCTCCTATGCTTGAAAACAGACACACTGCCAAGCGACAACTAAACGGCACATCGATTCGATGTCCTTGGAAAAGTGGACCACTCTAACCACTTTACTCGAGCAAATCTTCAACAATATCAAGAATTAAGATCTCCTCTGTTGGCCAAGTCCGACGCACTTCCTTTCCGAGACGCGTTGTTGCCAACTTTATTGCCACTTCCATAAGGTTCATGGCCACCTCATAGAGGAATGTAAGTGTTACGAAATCGCTCTAGATAAATATGTATAAAACACGATAACCAAATATGAAAACACAAGAAATATGAGAGAACTCAAATCCACTTTGCACAAGTCAGATTTACAACACTCCCTCACGTGTATCTCTCAACTGTTTTCCTACTCAAAGAAGGACTCTTCTTTCTTTGCCTACCCAAAGAAAGACTATCCTCTCTTTCCTACTCAGAGAAGGACTCTTCTCTCTTGGCCTACTCAAAGAAGGACTCTTCTCTCTTGCCCTTAAACACAATACAAGACACCTTACTTATACTTGGAGAAAGCAGTGATCTTCTCTCTCCAAGCAATGTGGGACAAGATGTCTTATATACTAAGGGTCAAGTTGCAACCTTCTTTGAGTAACCGATGTGGGACATAAATACAAGACATATATCAACAGTAAGGTATTCAGAGAAGAAATTGAGAGCCTTATTGCTCACTTATATCTCAAAGAATTTTGTCCATAATCTTGGAAAGGGAAATTGAAACAATTGCCCATGGAACAACAATAAGCCGGAGGCTCAGGAAGATGCACCCAAGGATGCTTTTCTGGTGACCAATACAATTTCAGGTACACTTTTTTTCAGTGGTGCTTCACAAGAGCTCGCAAAGCATGCGCGCACCTAGTAAACCTGACTCAAGGCCTTCCTAAGCGCTCTAAATACTCAATCTCTTTATGATGACTCCAATTTGAATTGAAGGGAGTACAACACCCACATGATGATGTTGTGGTCCTCGCACTCTGGGTAAATGCTTTCGACATTAAAGGCTACTCATAGACAACTATAGTTCCACAAATCTTTTGTTCTTCGACGCCTTTCAATAGTTGAACCTCCCTCGAGAGATGCTAAGCCCTGTACAGTCGCCACTGTTTGGCTTTGTCAGTAATTTTGTAAGAATCGAAGGCTCTCTCGCCATCTCTTTGGTAGTAGGACCGACACTGCGCCTGTAACACCCCGAAAATTTTCTTTTCCTTGTGCGAAATTAGTATTTTTGAATAAATAAGTTTGTGATCTTTTGTTAAAATTAAGAAACTGGTGTGGGATTGTTTCTGAAATTTTCGGTCGAATGAAAAGTGGTTTCATTCGAATCAAAAATGAAGGAAAATGGTGCTTTGGAGTTTCTGAAGTTTTCGGTCGAATTAAAAGTTTTAATTCGAATGAAAATAGTTTGGCTTCGAATGAAAATGGGTTTCGCTTCGAATGAAAAGATTTTGTGTGTAAAATGGGCTACTGAAGTTTTCGGTCGAATTAAAAGTTTTAATTCGACTGAAAACTAGTTTTCGGTCGAATGCAAAAAATAATTTTTTTTTTGAAGTTTTCAGTTGATGAACAGTAACTTTATGAGCCATATCACAGTGTATGTGATTTATTTCTGACTTACCCACGTGGAGTGAAACGTGGGCTAGCTCAGGGGAGTTGAGCTAGAGATTGCGATCTTACTTTCTGAACCGGCCTCATATGTCAGGAATGACGTATGTGACCACTTTCTGAATGACTATGTTAGTGTCCGTCTCCGTACTCAGATATATTTTGACATTCGATATTTGGTCTGCTAGTGTTCGTCTCCGTACTCATATATATTTTGACATTTGATATTTGATCTGACCTCTGTTCAGCTAAAATCAGTGTCTTTGAAATCTTGTTTTTCAGATATATTTTGACATTTGAAATCTAGTTTGATTATTCGTTCCGTTGAAGCATTTTGTGCTTCTGAAATTTATTTTCTCATATGTTTTTGCTTTTGTTTGATTGGTCCTTTGAGCGACCTTACTAGGCATTTGGCTCATTCCCTTATTGTTTTTCCTTTCAGGTGATTAGTAGGTGAGATTTTATATTTGAAGGGCTAGCTGTATGACCAAGAGTTAGCTGCCTTATTTCGGAGTTAGTATTAACAAATTAAGTGTAACAACTAAGACAAGTTGGCATTACTTAGGTTTTGTTTTGAGACTCCGTGTTGGAGAAAATTTTGGATTGTATAAAAGTTTTGGGCCCTACGAGAGTTATTGATATACTCTTGGGAGTTATTAGTGCATGCTCTGAATGGCCGTTTGGGATATTTATAATATTTTAAGATTTTCTGATTTCGTTTGGGAGACTTTCGATATTGTAAGGTTTATTCCAAATTCCGATTGTCTGACCGCTTAAGCTCCGGGAATTTTAATTAATTTTCGGGGCGTAACAGCGCCAGTCTGTCCAGACCATTGATTTCTTGGTTGTCAATGTGCTTTCCTACTACAATAGAATATTGGGATGACCAAGCCTCAATAAGTTACAAATTATTGTCTCTACCTATCACCTAAAGAGAGGAAGTTCCCAACGGAACAAAGAGTCAAAAAAGTCAAAAGATACCAGACCATAGGTAAACGGTGTTATGTCTTTGCCTACAAGTGGAAATCGGCCATGCTCATCAAAGATCAGCGCGACAAAGAACAATGTAGAAAGGCGAACCAACGAGTTACTTGACTCTATCCCCATCTTTCCAGGCTATAAAGACAAGGTCATCCTTGGCTCCACACTACTAGGCAAGCTTCGTGAGAAGGTCGTCTCTTTTTGTGAAGCGACCATGACACCTTTATTCATGGTCGCTTGGTTCACACAAGAGATGGATTATCCAGAATAGATCTTCAACGAGGTCATGGTTCGAAAACCCCACGATAAATGGCGCATTTGCATGGACTTTAATTATCTTAACTCTGTCTCTTGCTTTGACATTGTGAACGATGCTACTTCCGATCATGAATTGTTAAGTTTCGTAGATACCTTTTCAGGATACAATCAAATTCAGGTGCACGGAGACTACACCCCTAAAACCACCTTCATCACTGGTCAACGACTCTTATATTACAAGTTCATTGCATTCAGATTAAAGAATGCTCATGCCATTTGTCAGTGCATGGCTGGTTGACAAGTTGTTCAAACTCCTCATAAGTAAGAACATGGAGGTCCATGTCAGCGATATACTCGTGAAATTTTCGGTCGAATGAAAAGTGGTTTCATTCGAACAAAATGAAGGGAAATGGTGTTTTGGAGTTTTTGAAGTTTTCGGTCGAATTAAAAGTTTTAATTCGAATGAAAATAGTCTGGCTTCGAATGAAAATGGGTTTCGCTTCGAATGAAAAGATTTTGTGTGTAAAAGGGGCTACTGAAGTTTTCGGTCGAATTAAAAGTTTTAATTCGACTGAAAACTAGTTTCGGTCGAATGCAACAAATAATTTTTTTTTTTGAAGTTTTCAGTTGATGAACAATAACTTTATGAGTCATGTCACAGTGTATGTGATTTATTTCCGACTTACCCATGTGGAGTGAAACGTGAGCTAGCTCAGGGGAGTTGAGCTAGAGATCGCGATCTTACTTTCTGAACCGGCCTCATATGTCAGGAATGTCTTATGTGACCACTTTCTGAATGACTCTGCTATTGTCCATTTCCGTACTCAGATATATTTTGACATTTAATATTTGATCTGCTAGTGTCTGTTTTCGTACTCAGATATATTTCGGTATTTGATATTTGATCTGACCTCTGTTCAGCTAAAATCAGTGTCTTTGAAATCTTGTTTTTCAGATATATTTTGACATTTGAAATCTAGTTTGATTATTCGTTCCGTTGAAGCATTTTGTGCTTCTGAAATTTATTTTCTCATATGTTTTTGCTTTTGTTTGATTGGTCCTTTGACCGACCTTACTGGACATTTGGCTCATTCCCTTATTGTTTTTCCTTTCAGGTGATTAGTAGGTGAGATTTTATATTTGAAGGGCTAGCTGTATGACCAAGAGTTAGCTGCCTTATTTCGGAGTTAGTATTAACAAATTAAGTGTAACAACTAAGACAAGTTGACATTACTTAGGTTTTGTTTTGAGACTCTGTGTTGGAGAAATTTTTGGATTGTATAAAAGTTTTGGGCCCTACGAGAGTTATTGATATACTCTTGGGAGTTATTAGTGCATGCTCTGAATGGCCGTTTGGGATATTTATAATATTTTAAGGTTTTCTGATTTCGTTTGGGAGACTTTCGATATTGTAAGGTTTATTCCAAATTCCGATTGTCTGACCGCTTACGCTCCGGGAATTTTAATTAATTTTCGGGGCGTAACAGCGCCAGTCTATCCAGACCATTGATTTCTTGGTTGTCAATGTGCTTTCCTACTACAATAGAATATTGGGATGACCAAGCCTCAATAAGTTACAAATTATTGTCTCTACCTATCACCTAAAGAGATGAAGTTCCCAACGGAACAAAGAGTCAAAAAAGTCAAAAGATACCAGACCATAGGTAAACGGTGTTATGTCTTTGCCTACAAGTGGAAATCGGCCATGCTCATCAAAGATCAGCGCGACAAAGAACAATGTAGAAAGGCGAACCAGCGAGTTACTTGACTCTATCCCCATCTTTCCAGGCTATAAAGACAAGGTCATCCTTGGCTCCACACTACTAGGCAAGCTTCGTGAGAAGGTCATCTCTTTTTGTGAAGCGACCATGACACCTTTATTCATGGTCGCTTGGTTCACACAAGAGATGGATTATCCAGAATAGATCTTCAACGAGGTCATGGTTCGAAAACCCCACGATAAATGGCGCATTTGCATGGACTTTAATTATCTTAACTCTGTCTCTTGCTTTGACATTGTGAACGATGCTACTTCCGATCATGAATTGTTAAGTTTCGTAGATACCTTTTCAGGATACAATCAAATTCAGGTGCACGGAGACTACACCCCTAAAACCACCTTCATCACTGGTCAACGACTCTTATATTACAAGTTCATTGCATTCAGATTAAAGAATGCTCATGCCATTTGTCAGTGCATGGCTGGTTGACAAGTTGTTCAAACTCGTCATAAGTAAGAACATGGAGGTCCATGTCAGCGATATACTCGTGAAATTTTCGGTCGAATGAAAAGTGGTTTCATTCGAACAAAATGAAGGGAAATGGTGTTTTGGAGTTTTTGAAGTTTTCGGTCGAATTAAAAGTTTTAATTCGAATGAAAATAGTTTGGCTTCGAATGAAAATGGGTTTCGCTTCGAATGAAAAGATTTTGTGTGTAAAATGGGCTACTGAAGTTTTCGGTCGAATTAAAAGTTTTAATTCGACTGAAAACTAGTTTCGGTCGAATGCAACAAATAATTTTTTTTTTTGAAGTTTTCAGTTGATGAACAATAACTTTATGAGTCATGTCACAGTGTATGTGATTTATTTCTGACTTACCCACGTGGAGTGAAACGTGGGCTAGCTCAGGGGAGTTGAGCTAGAGATCGCGATCTTACTTTCTGAACCGGCCTCATATGTCAGGAATGACGTATGTGACCACTTTCTGAATGGCTCTGCTATTGTCCATTTCCGTACTCAGATATATTTTGACATTTAATATTTGATCTGCTAGTGTCTGTTTTCGTACTCAGATATATTTCGGTATTTGATATTTGATCTGACCTCTGTTCAGCTAAAATCAGTGTCTTTGAAATCTTGTTTTTCAGATATATTTTGACATTTGAAATCTAGTTTGATTATTCGTTCCGTTGAAGCATTTTGTGCTTCTGAAATTTATTTTCTCATATGTTTTTGCTTTTTTTTGATTGGTCCTTTGAGCGACCTTACTAGGCATTTGGCTCATTCCCTTATTATTTTTCCTTTTAGGTGATTAATATGTGGGATTTCATATTTGAAGGGCTAGCTGTATGACCAAGAGTTAGCTGCCTTATTTCATGTTAGTATTGACAAATTAAGTGTAACAACTAAGACAAGTTGACATTACTTAGGTTTTGTTTTGAGACTCTGTGTTGGAGAAATTTTTGGATTGTATAAAAGTTTTGGGCCCTACGACAGTTATTGATATACTATTGGGAGTTATTAGTGTATGCTTTGGATGACCGTTTGAGATATTTATGATATTTTAAGATTTTCTGATTTCGTTTGGAAGACTTTTGATATTGTAAGGTTTACTCCAAATTCCGATTGTCTGACCGCTTAAGCTCCGGGAATTTTAATTAATTTTCGGGGCGTAACAGCGCCAGTCTGTCCAGACCATTGATTTCTTGGTTGTCAATGTGCTTTCCTACTACAATAGAATATTGGGATGACCAAGCCTCAATAAGTTACAAATTATTGTCTCTACCTATCACCTAAAGAGAGGAAGTTCCCAACGGAACAAAGAGTCAAAAAAGTCAAAAGATACCAGACCATAGGTAAACGGTGTTATGTCTTTGCCTACAAGTGGAAATCGGCCATGCTCATCAAAGATCAGCGCGACAAAGAACAATGTAGAAAGGCGAACCAACGAGTTACTTGACTCTATCCCCATCTTTCCAGGCTATAAAGACAAGGTCATCCTTGGCTCCACACTACTAGGCAAGCTTCGTGAGAAGGTCATCTCTTTTTGTGAAGCGACCATGACACCTTTATTCATGGTCGCTTGGTTCACACAAGAGATGGATTATCCAGAATAGATCTTCAACGAGGTCATGGTTCGGAAACCCCACGATAAATGGCGCATTTGCATGGACTTTAATTATCTTAACTCTGTCTCTTGCTTTGACATTGTGAACGATGCTACTTCCGATCATGAATTGTTAAGTTTCGTAGATACCTTTTCAGGATACTATCAAATTCAAGTGCACGGAGACTACACCCCTAAAACCACCTTCATCACTGGTCAACGACTCTTATATTACAAGTTCATTGCATTCAGATTAAAGAATGCTCATGCCATTTGTCAGTGCATGGCTGGTTGACAAGTTGTTCAAACTCCTCATAAGTAAGAACATGGAGGTCCATGTCAGCGATATACTCGTGAAATTTTCGGTCGAATGAAAAGTGGTTTCATTCGAACAAAATGAAGGGAAATGGTGTTTTGGAGTTTTTGAAGTTTTCGGTCGAATTAAAAGTTTTAATTCGAATGAAAATAGTTTGGCTTCGAATGAAAATGGGTTTCGCTTCGAATGAAAAGATTTTGTGTGTAAAATGGGCTACTGAAGTTTTCGGTCGACTTAAAAGTTTTAATTCGACTGAAAACTAGTTTCGGTCGAATGCAACAAATAATTTTTTTTTTTGAAGTTTTCAGTTGATGAACAATAACTTTATGAGTCATGTCACAGTGTATGTGATTTATTTCCGACTTACCCATGTGGAGTGAAACGTGGGCTAGCTCAGGGGAGTTGAGCTAGAGATCGCGATCTTACTTTCTGAACCGGCCTCATATGTCAGGAATGACGTATGTGACCACTTTCTGAATGACTCTGTTAGTGTTCGTCTCCGTACTCAGATATATTTTGACATTTGATATTTGGTCTGCTAGTGTTTGTTTCCATACTCAGATATATTTCGATATTTGATATTTGGTCTAACCTCTGTTCAGCTAAAATCGGTGTGTCTTTGAAATCTTATTTTTCAGACATATTTTGACATTTGAAATCTTTTTGATTATCCGTTCCGTTGAAACATTTTGTGCTTCTGAAATTTCGTTTCTCAGATTTTTTTACTTTTGTTTGATTGGTCCTTTAAGCGACCTTACTAGGCATTTAGCTCATTCCCTTATTGTTTTTCCTTTTAGGTGATTAGTAGGTGGGATTTCATATTTGAAGGGCTAGCTGTATGACCAAGAGTTAGCTGCCTTATTTCAGAGTTAGTATTGACAAATTAAGTGTAACAACTAAGACAAGTTGGCATTACTTAGGTTTTGTTTTGAGACTCCGTGTTGGAGAAAATTTTGGATTGTATAAAAGTTTTGGGCCCTACGAGAGTTATTGATATACTCTTGGGAGTTATTAGTGCATGCTCTGAATGGCCGTTTGGGATATTTATAATATTTTAAGGTTTTCTGATTTCGTTTGGGAGACTTTCGATATTGTAAGGTTTATTCCAAATTCCGATTGTCTGACCGCTTACGCTCCGGGAATTTTAATTAATTTTCGGGGCGTAACAGCGCCAGTCTATCCAGACCATTGATTTCTTGGTTGTCAATGTGCTTTCCTACTACAATAGAATATTGGGATGACCAAGCCTCAATAAGTTACAAATTATTGTCTCTACCTATCACCTAAAGAGATGAAGTTCCCAACGGAACAAAGAGTCAAAAAAGTCAAAAGATACCAGACCATAGGTAAACGGTGTTATGTCTTTGCCTACAAGTGGAAATCGGCCATGCTCATCAAAGATCAGCGCGACAAAGAACAATGTAGAAAGGCGAACCAGCGAGTTACTTGACTCTATCCCCATCTTTCCAGGCTATAAAGACAAGGTCATCCTTGGCTCCACACTACTAGGCAAGCTTCGTGAGAAGGTCGTCTCTTTTTGTGAAGCGACCATGACACCTTTATTCATGGTCGCTTGGTTCACACAAGAGATGGATTATCCAGAATAGATCTTCAACGAGGTCATGGTTCGAAAACCCCACGATAAATGGCGCATTTGCATGGACTTTAATTATCTTAACTCTGTCTCTTGCTTTGACATTGTGAACGATGCTACTTCCGATCATGAATTGTTAAGTTTCGTAGATACCTTTTCAGGATACTATCAAATTCAAGTGCACGGAGACTACACCCCTAAAACCACCTTCATCACTGGTCAACGACTCTTATATTACAAGTTCATTGCATTCAGATTAAAGAATGCTCATGCCATTTGTCAGTGCATGGCTGGTTGACAAGTTGTTCAAACTCGTCATAAGTAAGAACATGGAGGTCCATGTCAGCGATATACTCGTTAAAAACATAAAGGCCCAAATCACAATAAAAACCTTTGTTAGTGCTTTGACATCCTCCACGCCTATCAGATGAAGCTCAACCCCGCTAAGTATGCTTTTAGCGTTCAGTACGGTAAATTTTTAGGATTCCTCGTCTCCAGTTATGGAATCGAAGCCAATCCAAAAAACATAGCCATTATCTAAAATATGGCTCCATCATATTACATCGAGACGTGCAGGTTTTAACCGGGCGCATAGCGATACTTAGTCGTTTTTTGTCCAAATCAGCTCAGTGTTGCTTTCTATTCTTTAAGGTGCTTAAAACTTTGAACCATTTTGAGTGACACCAGAATCTCAAGCCTCTTTTGATCAGCCTAAAGCTTTCCTAACGAACTACCGTTGGAGATGTCCTTTACAAGTGATTTTTCACTCTTCCTTAACTACATTGCCTAACTCCGAAAGAGGCCAAATACGCTTTGGACAAGGTACACGAGGGGATCCGTGGCCAACACTTGGGTGCACGCACACTAAAATACAATGCCCCAAGATTACTATTGGCCCAGCATATACTAAGATGCACTCAAAATAATGAATGCTTTGATCCAACTCAAAATAATGATGATCTCTGCTCCAACCTGGATTTCTTTGACGAAATGCGCTAATGCGCTTGGCTTTGATTGACAACCTAATGTTATCATGATACAAAGATCCGCCCTCGCCAATTCAAAGTTGGTGATCTTCTTCATAGCAAAGCAGAAGCGTCAACACCCACGAAAGGTTCCGACAAGCTCTCCCCAACCGGAAAGGACCATTCCGAGTTGTCAAATTTGGCTGACCAGACACATAACAGTTAAATAATATGGACGGCTCCCCAGTTCCACGAACTTGGCACGTGACCAACTTACGTCGCTACTGTAGAAGGGCAAATTTTATGCCAATTATAAATTGACACCTGTCATTAATTTGTCATTAAAATAAATGTTCAATGACAAATAGGAAGCTGACAAGTGTATCACTATGTGGTCCAATACAAATTTGCCACGTGTGTTGTACCATAAATATGGTATTTATCTCTTTGCAAAATTAAGAGATAATCATCAAAGAGGTACAGTTCTATATGAACACTCCCATCCACCCCTATATATATATATATATAGGATGGCCCCTAAGGTGTGAAAGAAAAAAGTCTTCCAAGTCAGTCAGACATAAGTCTTCTAAGTAAGCCAGAAAGAAGTCTCCAAGTCAGCCAGTCAGAGTCTACTCTCTCAAACATTCTCTCAAACATTCATGACATTCGTCGCGTCAGACATTCAAGCTGTTCGACGTGCTAGACATTTAGGTTGTTCATCGCGAAATTCATCGAGTGTTTGAACGAATTCAGTCAAATTCATCATTTGATCCGGAAACAAGCTATCAAGCCTTCGGTCAAGCATGAGTCAAGAGAAGAATCAGAGGGCATTTTCTTTGTATAAATATTTGTTTAGAGAATTGTATTCCCTTATCAAATCAATACAAATTTCATTTGTTGCTAATTTTTTTGACTTATCTTAAAACACGAAATTTATATGTATAGCTACTATACTTAGTACTCGTCATTTTGCACTATTTTGGTCGGGTGTAGCACCTCCTAGACTTAGTTTTCAGAATTTAGTTTTGAATTCTTGCTTAGTCTATTTTGTTCGGCCACTTTGCGCCCTTCATTTTAGCCAACGCTTGGCATTTTTTATATATTTATTTGACATTTCGCGGATGTACTCTACCACAGTGACAAACATTCATAATAAGCATCGCACTTCTGAAAAAGCTTTTAATATGCATTATAATCATATAAGTACAAGGGAGGGCTTCTAGGCCAAATACATTACAAGCCCACAAACTAAGACTCCCACTCAACGTGGGCAGACTCCCTCTCAATATTATCATTACTAATAATATACTAGTTTATTTACTTACATGTTGTATTTTGAAGCTTATTAATCTGTATATGGTAGATTTGGAAATTTTCATGGTTTGAAATCACAATTTCAGACCATAAAAGTGTGGTCTCAGACACATTTTCAAATCAAAAGTTCAAAAAAAAAAAAAATCATAAATGTGTAAATCATGGTTTGAAATCACCCTTCCTCGTAAATCGTATTTTAAAACCACATTTTTCCAGTCTGAAATCGATGTGAAAAACACGTTTTCAAAACTACCACACATTGATAAATAAAGTTCAAAATGACGTATATAGATAAATAAGCTATTAAACTACAATATTCGGGTCAAAAAATTGACTGCGTACGCAATTTTCTTTTGAAGCATAGTTATCAATACCGTATCAGTATCGGCCGTACCGGTCAGTACGTACCGTTTTTGCCTTTTAGTGGTACGGTACTCTTTACATTTTGTACCGGTCAAAATACCGCTATTTACCGGTTGTACCGGCCGGTACATGTGATACCAACCGAGAACTGCGTACCGGGCGAGATAGTGTATTTTGTACCTATTCTTTAAAAAAATGTAAAAGTAATAAATTTTGTTATGAATTTTATAAATTGACTATATAAAGACTAAATAGAAAAACACTCCAAGTTTTTTTTTATAATAATCAAAGTCTCAGTAACTTTTTGCTCATAATATTCACTTAGTTTTGAATTACTTTATACTTGGAAGCTTTGATCACATTGTTTCGTCTATATGATGTATTGTTTTACACACATATGCGTGAGCGAGCACACACAAACACGCATACACAAAAATAACTTATTCTTAAACCTGAAGACATTATTATTGAACAAACAATTTATTCTTACACAAGAATTTGTGAATGAGATCGTTAAAAATGGGGATAATCCTAGATGAAATAATTCAATTGAATAAGTTATTTAGTTTATTTGAAAATTAACGTAATTCAAGTTCTATAGGATAAACAATTTATTCAAGAGGAGCTTTTAGTAAAACAAAATGTATATTTTGTTAGTTAGCCAATGAATGAATATTAAAAATATTTATTATTGATGAAAAATTTGAGACGGTACCGAGACGTACCATTTTATAAAAAAAAACGGTACGCCGGTACGGTATTCATAACTATGTTTTGAAGACCCTAATTTTCCTTATCCCGTTGCCTCATGAATAGTATAAACATTAACTTGACGAGCATAAATCAAATTGCACTGTCAAATGGAGTATCTTGCAAACAACCTTCACAGAAGTATATTAGCAGCTCAAAGTGTAATGGGCTATTTTGATCGATAATTACATTAAGCTCCCCCTGACATAGTGAAATTTTTTTTAACTGGTGTTAATCGTGCTTAACATTGGCATCTCTTCTTGCACTGATTTTGGATATATCGACTAGTTTTCAAAACTACAGAAATACATGCAAAATTTGTCTGAAGTTGATGCGCTGCCTTTTCAGAAAACTCTCCGTCGAGCTCTGAGGGAAATACAAATCGGAATGCAAATTGTTCACATGGAGAAGAGAAGCTTTTTTGCTTCCTTCCGTTTTGTACCAAAAAATAAGGTTTACTTGTTTAAAATGGAACAAGACCTTTTAACCCAAAAATTTCATCTTTTGTATCAAAAATTTGAATCGTACACTGAGTACATGATACCTTCAACTCAAAACTCACCTTTTGTAACAATATATAGAGCATTGTGCAGTATGAACATGTACCAATCACTTTTTCTTTGCTTTTTGTCGTCCTCGTGCAAGGTAGTCTCCGATCAAATCAATATATGGGGGACAAGGGCATCAGTTGATTCGATTATGTCTTGCTCTTCAAAATCCACTTACGGATTCCCAGAGCTGGACATCGATGTATGCTTGAGGGTTTAGCAACTTCTTGATCCCTTGGTCGCAATATAACTGTGAAGATCAATCATTGCACGCATAAGCCACTTCTCGCTTACTAGAATTTGAGTCACGAGCTTTTGCTTGAAATGTCAAAATCATTTGAGACTATCTTTGATTTTATGGGCATAGTACAATCATCATCATCCTCGAGATCACTGAATGTAACATCATCGTCGGTTCCCACAAGAATAGCAGTTCTGCTGTACCCCTCCAACTCTGAATCTTCCTCCAGCCATGCATCCCCATCGTCGCTGTAATCCTGAATTCGTGCATTAGACAAGGGACCAATCAGAAACTGTTCATCCCTGGTCCCTGTCATCTGCTCCACTTTGATAACGGACTTGTCAATGATCTGAATATCAGTACTGACAGGGTGTTTCTCGATCTCAAGTTCTGTTGTGACGTACTCAACTGTTGGTTCCGAAACAGATGCCCTAAATGAAGTACTCTGAGGAGTAGGATATGAATTAGGATGGGAACCTTCCTGTATTGAACCAGCACTCTCTTTCAAACTTGAAGTACCTCTTTTATACCAATCCACCTCTGGCTTTGTTCGCTTTTGTAGCTCCTGCATCCAAATAGATCTTGCCGACACTATCTGCAATGCAACAGGTGTTTCAGCCTATTAATTGTGTTTCATATGAACAAGGTTCAACTCTCTCCCTCTGTCCCCCAAAATCATCATTTTAAAATGATTAGTTCATTACATGACTTGGACTTGATGTTTATGACTAGTTTCAATCACGATACTGATGCACTAATTAAGTTGCTACAGTCAACCTTCCACAGGGGGCTACTTAACCTATTAATGTAGCCAAAGAAAGACCCCTTGAGTGATAACAAAACATAAAATCCACTAAATAAGAAACACACAAACTCGCTCCAGTTAATTCTTTTCTGCTCAAAATACAGGGACCTCTATATAGGTAGAATGGAACAGCACACTAGATGGAAAGTAACAAGATTCACCCCTAAGAGCCAGCATCGCGAAAATTTGTTCTGGGGATTTTACTGAAAGCAAATAGATAGCAATCATGTGCTGCTAAAATCATGGGATCCTGCTGGTCGCAAGTGATGGTTCCAAGATTTCAGCACAACAGCACATGTTGCGCTATAATCGTGGATTCTTGTCCTACATCCCAGAAATTGGGCAAAATCTGCTCCAGATGGTCCATCAGCGAATTACAATTAGAATGATGAAAACAAAGTACAATATCAATTACCATTTGTAGCTTTTAGACATATTGTCTATGATAGAAACTGTAATATTAGATCAAGGATCCTCACCAACAAGTGGCTATTTGTAAGCTCGCCTCGCTGAGATCCATTTTTTGCATGACTATCACTTGGTCTATATCCAACTTCAAGGCATTCTATTCAGGTGTATATTGTTTTAGCTTTAAACTTGGATAAACTAATTTCCTTGCTTCATTTACAAGCGAGTTTGAGAAAGATTTTTAACTTTATGATGGCTCCCATAGCAAAATGAGGTTGTTATTAGCAACTAATAATGCCTAACACCAGGGAGCTGCAACCAGTGGCAGCACCTAGTTACTAAACGCAATAGGAAATGAGCCCAAGTTCTCTTTCCAAGGGATAGAAACTTCAGCAGATGCATCGACTAATTTCCTTCTGAAATGAGAGAAGGCTGACTTAAAAGCCTTGGCTGCTTGAGCTAGAAATATTGAGATCTAGAACTTTAAGGAATGGTCACATAAGACAAGTGAGATGCCACATTAAGATTACCTGGGAAGTCGATAAAAGTTCAGCATCCTGCTTATTGAGCCTGGAGTGCAGAAGAACAAAGTATACCTTCCAAAAGTAACCCTTGCTCATGTGGGCTGGACAAAGTTCAATTCTGAGAGCAGCTAATCTAGGCGCTAAACATTCAACAGCCATCGCATGCTTGCATTGGGCATCGGACATATTAAAATCTAAAACAAGGA
This sequence comes from Escallonia rubra, assembly GCA_033065855.1. Lineage (NCBI taxonomy): Eukaryota > Viridiplantae > Streptophyta > Magnoliopsida > Escalloniales > Escalloniaceae > Escallonia > Escallonia rubra. Next base: position 7,150 of record JAVXUO010001895.1, on the reverse strand, counting down.
AAAGAAGGGTGGATGGTCAAATATCGGCAATTACATGCACACGGTCTGAATGGACCATTACAGCATTTTAAGAAATGAAAAAAAACTGACTAGAGACTTGGAAAATGGCGGGCCGTATACTGTTACCTACGTATATCAGCCAATTGTGTCACCCAATTAGGTAGACCTGCCACATGATTAGTAACCAGGGCATGTGTGATCATAAAAGGCAGACTATAGGTTACATACTTAAGGGTTGGTGTTATATTAACGGTTCATGCCATGAAGTTTGTCCTCCATATTATGATAGATAATCAATGTCAAAGAAATGTTGCGGAAATAATAGGTCGGCAGCTCAAAAAGTAAGGTACCCTTCCATTTGGTATGTTTCTTCCCCCTCATCTTTCTACCATGGGTGATATAAAAAGAGTTGATTCAAGCCGATAAAGTAACACTGCTATCTAGATGTAATAGGTTGCATCCTACCACAATTAGCCACAATAAAGCGAAGTTGATTGTATAGAAAACCAACAATGGAACCAAGGATACTGCCACTAAAAAACATATCCTATTTACAAGCTGATCAAACCATTCCAAATACAAATCTTGGATATCGCTTCAACACTAAGAATTCTCTCAACGAGATCACCACTTTAGTGAAAAATGAACAAAGAAACCCTTTTTGGTCACCATGACTTCTCTTAAAAAGACTATTCCTCTGCCTAAAATCTCCACGTCTGTTTGGGCCAAAGCTCATGAAGAGTGGGACGTTCACCTATCTGTCATCTATGCTAGACATCTAACATAAACATTCCCCGTGGTAGTATGAGGGATGCAGTTTAAGGGACTTAACTGAGGAAAAAGGGACTGCAATTACATAGGAGAAACAAGGAACAGGCAAAAATAATGCAAACGCACACACTTGTATCTACTAAATTAGCCGTTGCACCTTACTTCGGCAGTCGGCACAGAAGAAACCTGCTATGGAATTACCAGATCTACAAAAGGCTTTAGATTGCCACACCCACCTATTAAATATTAGGCGAATAGAGGCAGCATCACACCTACATTGCTTTTAAACGTACCCATGTCACTCGCAAAAGTGATTGATTATATGAAGTCAGAATCCACCAAATGACGAAAGCAAATGGTGCAAATAAGGCCAACACAAAACGCTTTCTTAACTCAAGTTACTAAGACCCAACTAAGAATCACGAGAACATCACTAGCAACTATACTCCCTCCGTCTCAGAATGTAAACTCCGGGATAAAATTAGCGTATCTAAATACCGAAATGAACTCAAACGGTCATTAGCATTCATATAAGTAAAGTTCGACAGAGCAAGTCAATGTTTACGTGTTTAGTTTTTAATCTACGAATTTGCAAAAAGTCTCACATACCGTCCAGGTCATCTTCTTCGGATAACGGAAAATCCAACCACGTCTCGGGGTGGCGCGCGATATTCTTCGCGAACGCCAAAACCTCCTCCGTCACACCAACCGCCTCCGCAATCTCCTCCTCCGTCCTACGCGGCAGAAAACCCGTGAAATTCAAATCTCCACCCCGAAACTCGCCACCAGCATCGGAGAAACCGCCACGAAATACAGACTCGGCATCGTCCTCCTCCGACGCGTAGCCCGAACCGGACTGCCCGGGCGGATCCGACCGGTTCGAATCGGGAGGCGAAAGCCGATCCGAATGCGGCGGAGGGGCGAGAAACGAGGCCACGCCCCACAGCTGACGGGTTAGGGTATGACCGAGCTCCGACAGGTCCTCCTTCACCCCCCTTCCTTGATTTTCGGATCGATCCACGTCCTCGTCATCTCCATCATCTTCTGCTGCTTGCTCTTCCTCCGCTTCGAATCTCGAGTGATCGTCGGCATTTGATGTGCGGCCTTCGACGGCGTCGTTTTCGTCGTCATCTTCATCGACGTCGTCGATGTGGAGGGAGTGGGCGATGGAGCGAGCCAGCCATGACATGGTAATTTGGTGGATTTGGGAGGTTTTGATTGGATCGGAGTCCGAGGGCTGGTTATTTTGGGGATTATGGCATACGACGATTACTCTGTGTGTGTGTGTGTGTGTGTGTGTGTGTGAAAGGATCTTTGTCAGCTTTCTAATTTTTCCTTTTTGGTTATGTTTGACGTGTAGTGTGGGTCCTTCAGAATACATTGGATAGCCTACATGGGACTCATCCGAGCCGCAGGACAAACAGCAAAGCAAAAAAAGTGTCGCTAATGGGGGAGAATACGCAGCAGATTATTTCTGCCATTTGTTGCTAAAAGACTTTGTCAAAATGTGTCATTTGTTAGAGTCGGGATGATTAGCATTTGTTGAGGTGGAGGATTAGTGGCAGCTGCAAACGACATCTTCATCGTCGACACGAAGGGAGTGGGAACTGGAGCGAGGCAACTAGGCTCTGCATTTTGATTTGGAATGTTGAATAATGTTCGAGGTCATTGGGGATCATGGAAAGTTTGGGAAAACCATATCAGTGAATTCCAGAATCCTCATTGCCTAAGCAAGATATCTTATATTCGTGTATTTTACAACAGTTCTCATTGTACACCAGATAAGATCTTAATGGTATGACGCAGCATATCCATTATGATGGGTTACATTTGTACCTCTCTTTCATTCTATTTAACCACCGTTGATGCCGTTCCTCCTTTTAATCACTGTCTCATCCAGCTTTGTTGCAACGCGCCAACAACCTATTGGTGCAACGTGCCAACAACCGATCTGGCCACCTTTTAGGTTTGAAAGAATGATCAACTGACAAATGCCTATAGGCCTCCAGACGATCTTGGCTAGTGACGAGACGGTGAGCTTAGGAAACAACTGGGTCCATTGAGGCGTTCAATCCAGGCAAGGCAGACGCTCGACAAGGTGTGGAGAGTTGATTCAGGTTTGATGGGAAAAAAGTAGGCGATCAAAAGTATTCGCTGACTAGGAGTTAAAAACGTGAATGAGGTTCGATGGGGCGAGCTACACGTTCGACTAGACGAAGACTAGGCATTCAACTATTGGACAATTAGGTGAGAGCCTAGAATCAAGGGTTCACACCTCCTTTCATTTATTTTAGGCAAAATATGAATAAAAATGTTATTTGTTGCTTAGATATTGTCATAGGTTGCAAAGACTAAGATAAATACGAACTATAAAAGGATCAAACATTAAGAAAAAGTTGGTTTGTTTCTTTAATTTGAGATGATATTAGTTCAATGACAACATCAGTAGATTTCAGCGAGACGCGATCGAGATGTGGATGGGAACCTAACCAGAAGAGCTCCAATCCTTGAATTAAAAAAAAAAATTCCTTCAATGGCCTTATGTTATGTAGCTAGAAACTTGCTGTAGTATCAATATCAATACTAGAACAGCAATTTGGAGGTTGGTTGTTGGACAGGTAGAGGTAACAAGGACCCACATACTGCAAGCACTTAGAAAGGAGAAAGCATATATTACAAAAAGAAGGCATCAAAGGGCAGTATTGAAAACTTAATTCTTGACCTTCTTTTATATATCTATACTATCTAAAAAATTACGAATAATATATAAATTATTTTTGAACGATTATATCATCCATTAATTACATCAATAACACTCTTACCCTCTCGTTATGACTCTGTTTTAAATTTGGTTGAAATTAAATGAATATTGGATAATGAATCTATTCTAACTATTGAAAAATAAAAAGTGAATAAAACAAATCATTATTACTCCCTTTTTAATTTGGTTGAAATTAAATAAACATTGGATAATGAGAATTGAAATTTTTTTCCTTGCATTTTTGAGTTAGCAAACAATTAACCAACTAAACAACTGAAAAATGAAAACAAAATAAAGAAACTGAAATTCATGAAAATTCAGTTAAGAAACAAAAAACTATCGAAAAAACATAAACATGAAGAAAAAAAACAAGGGTAAATATGCATAAAAAAATGGAGAAGAAAAAACAGGGCTTAAATATGGCGCCGATTTGAACTGAAGATTTGTTCAGCTATTGTATTTTGTATTTCATATTCATGAAATGCAAAGCATCTGTCCTTAAAAATTATAAATCTTAAGTGTATAACATAAATCAATTTAACATATTACAAAAACAAAAATTTAGATTCATTCTTTTAATTTCTCCATTTGCTTTTCTTTTTAGAAGCACCATCAAACATTTCTTCAATCCATAAGCCTACAGATAAGATTTTCAAACATAAAACTGATTATAATTTCGAACATCAAATATACAATTATTTTAAAATAAGTCACAAAAGAAATAAGAACATTATTGAATTATATTATTTTGGTTCTAAAAAAACTAATGATATCACTTCAAAAATTATTCTCGACCACATTTACATGCATCGCACGTACTCCATACTAGTATATATAAATATGGGCTAAATGACAACTGATCCCTATGGTTTGAATGTTTTTGCAAATAAAATCATATGATTTCAAATTAAGCAACTAGCCCTCAAGGTTAAGAAATGGTCGCAATTAGACCCAAAATGGAATGGCCGTTAAAATAGAATTTAGCACATACAGTTCACATGCCACGATTAAAATGTACTTTTGTGAAAAAATAAAAATACAATTAAAAATTTTAAAAATCAGACACCTGTCAAAACTTTATTGGTAGTCTAAACACAAAAATAGTTTTGTTAAAAATCTTAGGGCAAAATTCACTCCACCCCACAAATCAGTTCTCCTCTCTGCTCCACCGTCAATGCCTCATTGACCTCCATGGTCACCGGCCTCCATGACCTTTTCATAGGCCTCCATGACAAAGACAACCGCCAATCACCATGGCCACCCTTGTTCAACACCGCCACTACTCACGCCCTGATCAATATTTTCTCTCATTTCTCTCTCTCGATCCTCTCCTCTGACGTTGTCATCACTAGAACTACCATAATGACTTACCTTTGTGGTCACGAATAGCCACCACCACGAGTCGCCTCCATTGCCATGACCACCACCTGTCAAACCTCACCACTTGTCACCAAGTCACCGCCACTGATCAACCCTCCACATCTGTATGAGTACAATCTTTAAAAATATAACCAAAAGTTACTTTAACTGCCTCTTACAATCTATTAAAAAATGAGAAATATTATATAACAATCTTTCACTATAAAAGTTGTTACTTAGCTATGTCTTATAATGCTTTGTACAACTCCGAACTCTTGCTACAAAGCCTAGTAAAAATAAAAAACATGTACTCACACACATTACACATAGTATAAAAGCATGTTATATCGATAATCATACTTGGAGTTGATAAAATACGGTATCAATGTGCTTGGCAAATACCAAAACTAATGCACCAGCTTTCAATTCAAAATTATACTTAGCAACAAGGTAAAATGATTTCTACTAGTGGACGACGAAATAATAACTTCCCATAGATAACTGCATTTTGTAATGGATCCAAAGGTTTCAATGTGTTCAAAATAATATAAAATGAAGTTAAAAAAGATTCAAATGGTATCAATAACAATACTGTGTGATTGAAAATGATTCCAATAAATTCAATAACACTTCAAATAGATCAGATATCAAAATTGAAATATTCAATTAGTACAAAGGCATAAATCAGGGGAGCAATTCATAAATGTGTCACACGTGACATCATTGACACGTGACATCATTGACACGTGAGACAAGATTCAGAAATTAAGATCATAATCTATAACTCATCCGAGCCAGTCCACGTTCCAATTTATGTCGGTATGTGGAAACACATAATTCACATAATCTGTCACATCGCTCGCTAGAATATAAACATGTATAGCCAATAAATTTAATAAGTACTAAGAGATTGAAGTCAATAAAGTCATTCTCTTCACATGATTATACACAAAATAGTTTTATTCAAGAGCAACTTGAACAAAGAAATGTATATAAAATTCCAAACGTAAAAAGTTGAAGAGGATTTGTTACAATTTTCGTGATGTTCACGATCATCAAAGCTGACGGAAATGAATAAAATGGAGTAACTCAAAGTGGACTGATCTACAGTGTCAAAGACAGCAACTTCTAAACTAACTAATAACTTTTAAAGTAAATTTTGACCAATAGATAGAAGGATCCTGATAAAATACAGAACTAGAAAGTTAAAGATGACTCTTTAAAATTTTCAAAATATCTAGAATCAACCAAACCTAATGAAAATAAAGAAAATAGAGTTAATCGAACTGTGTTAATTTTGTGTCAAAAATAGAAAAGTCTGCAGTGACCAATAACTTTCAAAATCAATTTCGAACAAGAAACATAATGATATTTGATATAACTTCCAATAATTGGGGAACATCCGGCAATTCCAGTCAAACTGGGAGATTGATGATTATCTTATCAAAATTTTAAAAGAGTCTTCAGAGATCGTGACGTGATCATCGAGGATCCTAACGCGATCTTAACACATCTGTCCCACGGCCCAGTCATACTAGAAGTCTTCTCCTAAAGCTACTACAGTTATAAAAAGGGGACTACCCCCAGATATGTGAACAAGAACACACACATATACACATTGTGTCTTTCATGTTTTTTCAGAGTTTATTATCATGTAGTTGCGCTCTGACTTAAGTATCGGAGAGTTCTCCACAGGGAACCCCACCTGGCGGTCACTTGTTTTTTCTCTTGTCATCGGTCCAGACTGGGGTTCCAGAACATACGCGGAACATATTTTTAGCAGTAACAATATTGATAAATCCTAAGAATACAAATTTAAAGAAGATACTTTTAAGATTTTAGAATGTCTAAAATCATGAAAAACTAATTAGAAATAAATAAGATATAACAAATTTGAAGTTGACTCACTCAAATTGCCGTCTGGAAACATAAGCTAAAAAAAATTTAGATCTATTTTTGAATATTGATTAATTGAATCTCGAAAAACTTAAAACTACAAAGTTATAAGAACACTAAAATTGGACAAGAACGAAGAAAGTTACTACAAAAATTAGCAACAAAAAGATTGCGAGTCAAAGTCAATATATAATCAAAAGAACAAATAATTAAATAGTCAATTTATCGTAATGATCGAGAATGTGATTAGGGTTCTACAGCATCAATGAACCCTTACAAGCACTTTAACCAATTGTAATTCAAATGCGACAACTAATTTACCAAAGAAAAACTGATTGCCAAAACATGACATGTTGTAACAAA
>JAVXUO010000457.1:0-61647 GCA_033065855.1 Escallonia rubra | reverse complement strand
TTGTTCACATGGAGAAGAGAAGCTTTTTTGCTTCCTTCCGTTTTGTACCAAAAAATAAGGTTTACTTGTTTAAAATGGAACAAGACCTTTTAACCCAAAAAATTTCATCTTTTGTATCAAAAAATTGAATCGTACACTGAGTACATGATACCTTCAACTCAAAACTCACCTTTTGTAACAATATATAGAGCATTGTGCAGTATGAACATGTACCAATCACTTTTTCTTTGTTTTTTGTCGTCCTCGTGCAAGGTAGTTTCCGATCAAATCAATATATGGGGGACAAGGGCATCAGTTGATTCGATTATGTCTTGCTCTTCAAAATCAATTTATGGATTCCCAGAGCTGGACATCGATGTATGCTTGAGGGTTTAGCAACTTCTTGATCCCTTGGTCGCAATATAATTGTGAAGATCAATCATTGCACACATAAGCCGCTTCTCGCTTACCAGAATTTGAGTCACGAGCTTTTGCTTGAAATGTCAAAATCATTTGAGACTATCTTTGATTTTATGGGCATAGTACAATCATCATCATCCTCGAGATCACTGAATGTAACATCATCGTCGGTTCCCACAAGAATAGCGGTTCTGCTGTACCCCTCCAACTCTGAATCTTCCTCCAGCCATGCATCCCCATCGTCGCTGTAATCCTGAATTCGTGCATTAGACAAGGGACCAATCAGAAACTGTTCATCCCTGGTCCCTGTCATCTGCTCCACTTTGATAACGGACTTGTCAATGATCTGAATATCAGTACTGACAGGGTGTTTCTCGATCTCAAGTTCTGTTGTGACGTACTCAACTGTTGGTTCCGAAACAGATGCCCTAAATGAAGTACTCTGAGGAGTAGGATATGAATTAGGATGGGAACCTTCCTGTATTGAACCAGCACTCTCTTTCAAACTTGAAGTACCTCTTTTATACCAATCCACCTCTGGCTTTGTTCGCTTTTGTAGCTCCTGCATCCAAATAGATCTTGCCGACACTATCTGCAATGCAACAGGTGTTTCAGCCTATTAATTGTGTTTCATATGAACAAGGTTCAACTCTCTCCCTCTGTCCCCCAAAATCATCATTTTAAAATGATTAGTTCATTACATGACTTGGACTTGATGTTTATGACTAGTTTCAATCACGATACTGATGCACTAATTAAGTTGCTACAGTCAAACTTCCACAGGGGGCTACTTAACCTATTAATGTAGCCAAAGAAAGACCCCTTGAGTGATAACAAAACATAAAATCCACTAAATAAGAAACACACAAACTCGCTCCAGTTAATTCTTTTCTGCTCAAAATACAGGGACCTCTATATAGGTAGAATGGAACAGCACACTAGATGGAAAGTAACAAGGTTCACCCCTAAGAGCCAGCATCGCGAAAATTTGTTCTGGGGATTTTACTGAAAGCAAATAGATAGCAATCATGTGCTGCTAAATCATGGGATCCTGCTGGTCGCAAGTGATGGTTCCAAGATTTCAGCACAACAGCACATGTTGCGCTATAATCGTGGATTCTTGTCCTACATCCCAGAAATTGGGCAAAATCTGCTCCAGATGGTCCATCAGCGAATTACAATTAGAATGATGAAAACAAAGTACAATATCAATTACCATTTGTAGCTTTTAGACATATTGTCTATGATAGAAACTGTAATATTAGATCAAGGATCCTCACCAACAAGTGGCTATTTGTAAGCTCGTCTCGCTGAGATCCATTTTTTGCATGACTATCACTTGTTCTATATCCAACTTCAAGGCATTCTATTCAGGTGTATATTGTTTTAGCTTTAAACTTGGATAAACTAATTTCCTTGCTTCATTTACAAGCGAGTTTGAGAAAGATTTTTAACTTTATGATGGCTCCCATAGCAAAATGAGGTTGTTATTAGCAACTAATAATGCCTAACACCAGGGAGCTGCAACCAGTGGCAGCACCTAGTTACTAAACGCAATAGGAAATGAGCCCAAGTTCTCTTTCCAAGGGATAGAAACTTCAGCAGATGCATCGACTAATTTCCTTCTGAAATGAGAGAAGGCTGACTTAAAAGCCTTGGCTGCTTGAGCTAGAAATATTGAGATCTAGAACTTTAAGGAATGGTCACATAAGACAAGTGAGATGCCACATTAAGATTACCTGGGAAGTCGATAAAAGTTCAGCATCCTGCTTATTGAGCCTGGAGTGCAGAAGAACAAAGTATACCTTCCAAAAGTAACCCTTGCTCATGTGGGCTGGACAAAGTTCAATTCTGAGAGCAGCTAATCTAGGCGCTAAACATTCAACAGCCATCGCATGCTTGCATTGGGCATCGGACATATTAAAATCTAAAACAAGGAAAAGAAGGGTGGATGGTCAAATATCGGCAATTACATGCACACGGTCTGAATGGACCATTACAGCGTTTTAAGCAATTGAAACAAAGCTGACTAGAGACTTGGAAAATGGCGGGCCGTATACTGTTACCTACGTATATCAGCCAATTGTGTCACCCAATTAGGTAGACCTGCCACATGATTAGTAACCAGGGCATGTGTGATGATAAAAGGCAGACTATAGGTTACATACTTAAGGGTTGGTGTTATATTAACGGTTCATGCCATGAAGTTTGTCCTCCATATTATGATAGATAATCAATGTCAAAGAAATGTTGCGGAAATAATAGGTCGGCAGCTCAAAAAGTAAGGTACCCTTCCATTTGGTATGTTTCTTCCCCCTCATCTTTCTACCATGGGTGATATAAAAAGAGTTGATTCAAGCCGATAAAGTAACACTGCTATCTAGATGTAATAGGTTGCATCCTACCACAATTAGCCACAATAAAGCGAAGTTGATTGTATAGAAAACCAACAATGGAACCAAGGATACTGCCACTAAAAAACATATCCTATTTACAAGCTGATCAAACCATTCCAAATACAAATCTTGGATATCGCTTCAACACTAAGAATTCTCTCAACGAGATCACCACTTTAGTGAAAAATGAACAAAGAAACCCTTTTTGGCCACCATGACTTCTCTTAAAAAGACTATTCCTCTGCCTAAAATCTCCACGTCTGTTTGGGCCAAAGCTCATGAAGAGTGGGACGTTCACCTATCTGTCATCTATGCTAGACATCTAACATAAACATTCCCCGTGGTAGTATGAGGGATGCAGTTTAAGGGACTTAACTGAGGAAAACGGGACTGCAATTACATAGGAGAAACAAGGAACAGGCAAAAATAATGCAAACGCACACACTTGTATCAACTAAATTAGCCGTTGCACCTTACTTCGGCAGTCGGCACAGAAGAAACCTGCTATGGAATTACCAGATCTACAAAAGGCTTTAGATTGCCACACCCGCCTATTAAATATTAGGCGAATAGAGGCAGCATCACACCTACATTGCTTCTAAACGTACCCATGTCAGTCGCAAAAGAGATTGATTATATGAAGTCGGAATCCACCAAATGACGAAAGCAAATGGTGCAAATAAGGCTAACACAAAACGCTTTCTTAACTTAAGTTACTAAGACCCAACTAAGAATCACAAGAACATCACTAGCAACTATACTCCCTCCGTCTCAGAATGAAAACTCCGGGATAAAATTAGCGTATCTAAACACCGAAATGAACTCAAACGGTCATAAGCATTCATATAAGTAAAGTTCGATAGAGGAAGTCAATGTTTACGTGTTTAGTTTTTAATCTACGAATTTGCAAAAAGTCTCACATACCGTCCAGGTCATCTTCTTCGGATAACGGAAAATCCAACCACGTCTCGGGGTGGCACGCGATATTCTTCGCGAACGCCAAAACCTCCTCCGTCACACCAACCGCCTCCGCAATCTCCTCCTCCGTCCTACGCGGCAGAAAACCCGTGAAATTCAAATCTCCACCCCGAAACTCGCCACCAGCATTGGAGAAACCGCCACGAAATACAGACTCGGCATCGTCCTCCTCCGACGCGTAGCCCGAACCGGACTGCCCGGGCGGATCCGACCGGTTCGAATCGGGAGGCGAAAGCCGATCCGAATGCGGCGGAGGGGCGAGAAACGAGGCCACGCCCCACAGCTGACGGGTTAGGGTTTGACCGAGCTCCGACAGGTCCTCCTTCACCCCCCTTCCTTGATTTTCGGATCGATCCACGTCCTCGTCATCTCCATCATCTTCTGCTGCTTGCTCTTCCTCCGCTTCGAATCTCGAGTGATCGTCGGCATTTGATGTGCGGCCTTCGACGGCGTCGTTTTCGTCGTCATCTTCATCGACGTCGTCGATGTGGAGGGAGTGGGCGATAGAGCGAGCCAGCCATGACATGGTAATTTGGTGGATTTGGGAGGTTTTGATTGGATCGGAGTCCGAGGGCTGGTTATTTTGGGGATTATGGCATACGACGATTACTCTGTGTGTGTGTGTGTGAAAGGATCTTTGTCAGCTTTCTAATTTTTCCTTTTTGGTTATGTTTGACGTGTAGTGTGGGTCCTTCAGAATACATTGGATAGCCTACATGGGACTTATCCGAGCCGCAGGACAAACAGCAAAGCAAAAAAAGTGTCGCTAATGGGGGAGAATACGCAGCAGATTATTTCTGCCATTTGTTGCTAAAAGACTTTGTCAAAATGTGTCATTTGTTAGAGTCGGGATGATTAGCATTTGTTGAGGTGGAGGATTAGTGGCAGCTGCAAACGACATCTTCATCGTCGACACGAAGGGAGTGGGAAATGGAGCGAGGCAACTAGGCTCTGCATTTTGATTTGGAATGTTGAATAATGTTCGAGGTCATTGGGGATCATGGAAAGTTTGGGAAAACCATATCAGTGAATTCCAGAATCCTCACTGCCTAAGCAAGATATCTTATATTCGTTTATTTTACAATGGTTCTCATTGTACACCAGATAAGATCTTAATGGTATCACGCAGCATATCCATTATGATGGGTTACCTTTGTACCTCTCTTTCATTCTATTTAACCACCGTTGATGTCGTTCCTCCTTTTAATCATTGTCTCATCCAGCTCTGGTGCAACGCGCCAACAACCTATTGGTGCAACGTGCCAACAACCGATCTGGCCACCTTTTAGGTTTGAAAGAATGATCAACTGACAAATGCCTATAGGCCTCCAGACGATCTTGGCTAGTGACGAGACGGTGAGCTTAGGAAACAACTGGGTCCATTGAGGCGTTCAATCCAGGCAAGGCAGACGCTCGACAAGGTGTGGAGAGTTGATTCAGGTTTGATGGGAAAAAAAGTAGGCGATCAAAAGTATTCGCTGACTAGGAGTTAAAAACGTGAATGAGGTTCGATGGGGCGAGCTACACGTTCGACTAGACGAAGACTAGGCATTCAACTATTGGACAATTAGGTGAGAGCCTAGAATCAAGGGTTCACACCTCCTTTCATTTATTTTAAGCAAAATATGAATAAAAATGTTATTTGTTGCTTAGATATTGTCATAGGTTGCAAAGACTAAGATAAATACGAACTATAAAAGGATCAACATTAAGAAAAAGTTGGTTTGTTTCTTTAATTTGAGATGATATTAGTTCAATGACAACATCAGTAGATTTCAGCGAGACGTGATCGAGATGTGGATGGGAACCTAACCAGAAGAGCTCCAACCCTTGAATTAAAAAAAAAAATTCCTTCAATGGCCTTATGTTATGTAGCTAGAAACTTGCTGTAGTATCAATATCAATACTAGAACAGCAATTTGGAGGTTGGTTGTTGGACAGGTAGAGGTAACAAGGACCCACATACTGCAAGCACTTAGAAAGGAGAAAGCATATATTACAAAAAGAAGGCATCAAAGGGCAGTATTGAAAACTTGCCCCGTACGCTTACCATATTTGTTATGACTCTGTTTTAAATTTGGTTGAAATTAAATGAATATTGGATAATGAATCTATTCTAAACATTGAAAAATAAAAAGTGAATAAACAAATCATTATTACTCCCTTTTTAATTTGGTTGAAATTAAATAAACATTGGATAATGAGAATTGAAATTTTTTTCCTTGCATTTTTGAGTTAGCAAACAATTAACCAACTAAACAACTGAAAAATGAAAACAAAATAAAGAAATTGAAATTCATGAAAAATCAGTTAAGAAACAAAAAACTATCGAAAAAACATAAACATGAAGAAAAAAAACAAGGCTAAATATGCATCAAAAATGGAGAAGAAAAAACAGGGCTTAAATATGGCGCCGATTTGAACTGAAGATCTGTTCAGCTATTGTATTTTGTATTTCATATTCATGAAATGCAAAGCATCTGTCCTTAAAAATTATAAATCTTAAGTGTATAACATAAACCAATTTAACATATTACAAAAACAAAAATTTAGATTCATTCTTTTAATTTTTCCATTTGCTTTTCTTTTTAGAAGCACCATCAAACTTTTCTTCAATCCATAAGCCTACATATAAGATTTTCAAACATAAAAATGATTACAATTTCGAACATCAAATATACAATTATTTTAAAATAAGTCCTAAAAGAAATAAGAACATAATTGAATTATATTATTTTGGTTCTAAAAAAACTAATGATATCACTTCAAAAATTATTCTCGACCACATTTACATGCATCGCACGTACTCCATACTAGTATATATAAATATGGGCTAAATGACAACTGATCCCTATGGTTTGAATGTTTTTGCAAATAAAATCATTTGATTTCAAATTAAGCAACTAGCCCTCAAGGTTAAGAAATGGTCGCAATTAGACCCAAAATGGAATGGCCGTTAAGAATTTAGCACATACAGTTCACATGCCACGATTAAAATGTACTTTTGTGAAAAAATAAAAATACAATTAAAATTTTTAAAAATCAGACACCTGTCAAAACTTTATTGGTAGTCTAAACACAAAAATAGTTTTGTTAAAAATCTTAGGGCAAAATTCACTCCACCCCGCAAATCAGTTATCCTCTCTGATCCACCGTCAATGCCTCATTGACCTCCATGGTCACCGGCCTCCATGACCTTTTCATAGGCCTCCATGACAAAGACAACCGCCAATCACCATGGCCACCCTTGTTCAACACCGCCACTACTCACGCCCTGATCAATATTTTCTCTCATTTCTCTCTCTCGATCCTCTCCTCTGACGTTGTCGTCACTAGAACTACCATAATGACTTACCTTTGTGGTCACGAATAGCCACCACCATGACTCGCCTCCATTGCCATGACCATCACCTGTCAAACCTCACCACTCGTCACCAAGTCACCGCCACTGATCAACCCTCCACATCTGTATGAGTACAATCTTTAAAAATATAACCAAAAGTTACTTTAACTGCCTCTTACAATCTATTAAAAAATGATAAATATTATATAACAATCTTTCACTATAAAAGTTGTTACTTAGCTATGTCTTATAATGCTTTGTACAACTCCGAACTCTTGCTACAAAGCCTAGTAAAAATAAAAAACATGTACTCACACACATTACACATAGTATAAAAGCATGTTATATCGATAATCATACTTGGAGTTGATAAAATACGGTATCAATGTGCTTGGCAAATACCAAAACTAATGCACCAACTTTCAATACTAGTGGACGACGAAATAATAACTTCCCATAGAAAACTGCATTTTGTAATGGATCCAAAGGTTTCAATGTGTTCAAATTAATATAAAATGAAGTTCAAAAAGATTCAAATGGTATCAATAACAATACTGTGTGATTGAAAATGATTCCAATAAATTCAATAACACTTCAAATAGATCAGATATCAAAATTGAAATATTCAATTAGTACAAAGGCAGAAATCAGGGGAGCAATTCATAAATGTGTCACACGTGACATCATTGACACGTGAGACAAGATTCAGAAATTAAGATCATAATCTATAACTCATCCGAGCCAGTCCACGTTCCAATTCATGTCGGTAAGTGGAAACACATAATTCACATAATCTGTCACATCGCTCGCTAGAATATAAACATATATAGCCAATAAATTTTAATAAGTACTAAGAGATTGAAGTCAATAAAGTCATTCTCTTCACATGATTATACACAAAATAGTTTTATTCAAGGGCAACTTGAACAAAGAAATGTATATAAAATTCCAAACGTAAAAAGTTGAAGAGGATTTGTTACAATTTTCGTGATGTTCACGATCATCAAAGCTGACGGAAATGAATAAAATGGAGTAACTCAAAGTGGACTGATCTATAGTGTCAAAGACAGCAACTTCTAAACTAACTAATAACTTTTAAAGTAAATTTTGACCAATAGATAGAAGGATCCTGATAAAATACAGAACTAGAAAGTTAAAGACGGCTCTTTAAAATTTTCAAAATATCTAGAATCAACCAAACCTAATGAAAATAAAGACAATAGAGTTAATCGAATTGTGTTAATTTTGTGTAAAAAATAAAAAAGTCTGCAGTGACCAATAACTTTCAAAATCAATTTCGAACAAGAAACATAATGATATTTGATATAACTTACAATAATTGGGGAACATCCGGCAATCCCAGTCAAACTGGGAGATTGATGATTATCTTATCAAAATTTTAAAAGAGTCTTCAGAGATCGTGACGTGATCATCGAAGATCCTAACGCGATCTTAACACATCTGTCCCACGGCCCAGTCATACTAGAAGTCTTCTCCTAAAGCTACTACAGTTATAAAAAGGGGACTACCCCCAGATATGTGAACAAGAACACACACATATACACATTGTGTCTTTCATGTTTTTTCAGAATTTATTATCATGCAATTGCGCTCTGACTTAAGTATCGGAGAGTTCTCCACAGGGAACCCCACCTGGCGATCACTTGTTTTTTGTCTTACCGGTCATCGGTCCAGACTGGGGTTCCAGAACATACGCGGAACATATTTTTAGCAGCAACAATATTGATAAATCCTAAGAATACAAATTTAAAGAAGATACTTTTAAGATTTTAGAATGTCTAAAATCATGAAAAACTAATTAGAAATAAATAAGAAATAACAAATTTGAAGTTGACTCACTCAAATTGCCGTCTGGAAACATAAGCTAAAAAAAATTTAGATCTATTTTTGAATATTGATTAATTGAATCTCGAAAAACTTAAAACTACAAAGTTATAAGAACACTAAAATTGGACAAGAACGAAGAAAGTTACTACAAAAATTAGCAACAAAAAGATTGCGAGTCAAAGTCAATATATAATCAAAAGAACAAATAATTAAATAGTCAATTTATCGTAATGATCGAGAATGTGATTAGGGTTCTACAGCATCAATGAACCCTTACAAGCACTTTAACCAATTGTAATTCAAATGCGACAACTAATTTACCAAAGAAAAACTGATTGCCAAAACATGACATGTTGTAACAAAATATTATCGGATTCCAATCCGAGTTCACAAACGGATCAATAATCATAGTTCAGATAGGGTAAATGCGTGAAGAAACCCTTACCTCGAAGCATAAAATTTACTCGCACGTGATCGAATCACAAAGCGCAACTATATCTCTTGACCAACAACAAAATAAATAAATAAATAGCCACTGATTGTTCTCTTCTTCCGGTATCTCGCAAATTGTCGCTCCACTCATACCACACTTATTCCTTTGACTGATCTAGCTAAAGGCTCCACATCTCTATAATTTGTGGGTGGCTAAATAAGTACAGGACTTGAACTATAACTAATAAAATGTCACAGTTTGCAGCACCTATTTCTTTTAACGAGGAACCTAAATAAATTATAGCCTTACAAACACATAAAAGCTCTAAGGTATGGGTCATACATAAAGTTGCGAAAATATTATCCATTAAATTTGTCGCTAAAGCTATACATCGTAAGTAACTCCCGTACACTTTTGATAAGTCTTACAAAAAAATATTTATCCTTTTCAATAGATTCAATAAGTTTTCTCAAGAATTCCAAGTATCATTACTATAGAAAACATTCAAATAACTATAAGAAGACCTATGTTCGGACATTCTTTTAAAAACTGTAATCCTAATGCAGCAATTATCATCTCTAAAAGTATAATTCAGTAAATCACTCGAAATAGGGAAAAAAAATTGTCATTAATGACACATAACCTTCAAGCACCAATTTTCTAAAACAAACTTTTTTTTTTTGGGAATGTTACAGTGGGCTTAATGAATGGGGTAGTTGTCTTAATTGTGGTGGTCTTACTTAGGGTCCTGATGATGAAGTGGTGGCGGTGGCTTATGGACTATGGTGGTGGTGTAGCTGTTGGTAGGCTCCTGGACAGAAGAAGACGAATGGGCGTTAGTGTTGGTGGTAAGCAGTGGGCAGTAGGTGGTTGTCGTGAAGCAATAATAAAAAATTAAATGATAGAAAAGAAAGGAGAATGGTGGTTGAAATGAAGAGAGGGAGTTTACAAAAAAAATAAAAATAAAACCAAAGCATTTCTAAAGATCATTAGAATTTAAGGTTGCATAATTAGTATATGATGATGACCCTTTGAAAAAGTCACGTGCGCAGCACACAGAGGCGTCTATATGCAATATTATGACAGTAGATTGAATTTGGGATCCAGTTGGTGTAATTTAAAAGACGTCAAGGGTTGCTTTATTTGAAACCATAGAGTTTTATTTGCAAAAAGGTTCAAATTGTAAGGGGTTGCATGCTATTTAGCTCTTAGTATATGTGCAAAGTTAAAGTATACAAGAATAGAAATAGTATACTTTTGAGAATTTTATTTTTATAGTACGTTTTTTAATTTTTCCTACTTTTTCTTCTTTTCTCTCTTCGAGAGAGCGAAGGTAGAGAAAAACACTCGCTTTCTGCTACAGCTCAAATCTTCTCTGTTTCCGTCACCACCGCCGGTTTCCCGGAGGTGGTGAGGGCGGTGGTGATGAGGTAGTCTAGTTGAAGTTTAGTTAAGAGTCGTGGGGGATCTTGGCGGCGAAGGTGAGCTAGACGACGTTGTTGCTGGATTGCTATTTGTCTGATTGTTTCTTCTTGTTTTTTTCGGCGCTGATCGTGGGTTGGGGTTTGATAAGGAATTGATCTATTGGAATCCTTGGGGAGCTCTCTGATTGGTTAGTGGTGAGCTTAGGGGTTAGTTATTAGTTGGGGGGGTTTACCTGTTGCCAGCGGAGTTTGTGGGTGTTGTGCGGCCATGGGTTAGAGAAGGTGAGGCGAGTTTAGGTCAAGGTTTTCATCTAGGGCTTATTTTCCCCCTTCCCCCTTGATCTAGAAAGGTTGGTGGTTTCGTTTCTAGGTGGTTGTTGGTTGCATTGTTGATGGGTCTCGGTGGGGCTTCGATGGTTGCGTTTGACGGAGGTTTGTTGCCGACAGGTCAAGATAGGGCTTCGGTGGTTGCGTTGCTGTCGGGTCTCGGTGGGGCTTCAGTGGTTGTGTTTGAAGGTCGTTGGTGGTGACCGAAAAGGTTTGTTGCCCGTGAGATGGGTGGCTTCAGTGGGGTTTTTTCAATTGGGTTCAAGTGGTTGGTCGGGGGTTTCGGAGCTTCTGTCGGCGTTTTTTATTCGGGGATTCTACTGTCTTTGAGGGTTTTCGGCAGAAAGGGATGTCGAAAATGGTGGTTCCCTGCGCCGGAGTGGTGCACGATGATCGGCGACCAATTGCAGTGGTGGAACACGTGTCTAGAGCAGGGATTGCGACTGCCCGTGTGATGGAGTCTTGTGATTGGTTTATTTTGCTTAATATTATCTTGTTTTTTAGGCTTAGTTATCCTGTTTTGGTTTTTAGTTTGTATTATGTTGTATTTATTTGTATGTTTAGCCAGTTAGTTTGTCGTTTTCTTAAATTTCTTTTTTGCTCATTTGGACGAGGATGTCATCCATCTAGTTTGTCTTTTACTTTTTGGCTACTCCATATACATTCGGTCTCAAAAGAAATCTTAGTATATATTTGTATTTTCTACAAAAAAAAAAGAATTTTATTTTTGTGGCATCTGCCACGAACCATATTCAGCCTCATCAAAGGTTGAAATTACAAAGAGCCCAGACAGGGACGGATCCAGAAAGTCTAATCCCAGGGGGCCAAAAAGTAAAAAAAAATTAACGGCTCACTTAAAAGAATTTTAAAAGGTTCAAATTTACATAAAACATGACAAATCAGAAACATAATGTAATTAGCATCACTATATACAAAATACATGCTCTATTTGACTACTAATCATATAAATTTACTATTTAAAGTGATTTATTTAACTTGGTAAGATAGTAAAAAGTACTAAACTTACACGAAAGAATTTACTAATGTTATTATTAATTGTATGAGTACAATAGTAACATATAAGTTAATATATGTATAAAAAATTAAAAAAAAAAAAAAAAGAACTAATCTTGACCTATTCTTTTCTTTCTTTTTTTCTTTTTTTTTGAAATATGATGTTTTAGAATTTAGAAGAGTGAAGATCGAACAAGGAAATGAAAATGACAAATATATGATGACCGGTGGCACAAAGAGTAAACAACACAATAAAATAAAATCTTAATTAATTATTATAACGGCATTTTTGTAATTTATTTAAATGTATTTATGCACTATATATATATCAAAAAGAAAATTTCCCAAAAAATAGGGGGGTGCCATGGCCCCCACCGGTCAGGTGGGTGGTCCGCCTCTAAGCCCAGGCGCATTTTACTTTGGTGTCCGACCCATATAGATAGTAGAAATTCTTAAAAGGACCTTTTATATGGTTCTAAGATCAGTTCACTCTTGGATGTGTTCATGTAGCGTGGACCTAAATGTGCCATATCTAGCTAATGCAATCAACTTATGTAATCCTAGTCCAAAAACGTTGTCAAATTATCGTCAAACGCGTAGGTCAGCTGACAGGGGGTTGTCCTAACTTAATCAGAGGTCTCGATTTTCGAGTCTTGAGAATGCAACTGTGTTAGAAACTTGGTAGGAAGAGTTTTACCGCCCATGTGATCCTGCCCGGCTCGAACCTGGATTAGTCGGCTCCCAATGTGGTGTTCGGATACCAGATGGCAAAAAAAAAATCGCTATCAATGCTTTCGTATATAAGAACCTACGTGGCTATGCTTATTGCTCTTTACCCACATTGTTCTTCGTTCGTATCTTCTATTTCCTCCGTTGTGCTTCTTGTTGTTGTTTTATAACTACCGAAGTAATAGCATTAACCACAATAACTTAATATGATGGACTCAGACACTAGCCAAAGTACAATGGAACCACCCAAGTGTTACGAGACCACATCAATGGCCCGTCCGTTGCCAATTAAGGCAAAATTATGAAGCAAGTTTCTTGGAAGTAGGTGTACCAAGACTTGGATGAAGACTTAGATGTGTTGTTACACAAATGACTGATTAGAACAACTCGATCCTAAGGTTACAATTATCTTCCAAAGTGTTCTCTAAATATCTCTAAATTTCTAATCCCTTTTCACCCATAACGCTATACAATTTTATACAGTTCCAGACTCTTTTGCACGCATGATAGTCCAGTTAGCGACTGTGCAGGAAATAACCTCTTAAATTTTGTAGAGTGTGACAAGTGGGTTAAATTATTTTTACTTCATACCCAACCTATCATATCAACTCGCGACCAATGCACTATGATGACTCAAGATCTTTAAAGAGTACAACTTAGTTAGAAGGGAGAAACACTTCACAATCTTAATTCATTGTAACAAACATTGCAAACCACTAAGAACAAAAACTCTCTGTGCCATCTCCACACAACCGAATAAAACCCTACCGTCGCCCCTTCCTCCTTCAGCTTCCATGGCTGTAAGGATAGAATGGGAGGCCCTCCCTGTTCTCCTCCTCATGTTCTTCCTTTCTATGGCATCCTCTCCTCCTGCTCCCTCGGCACTCCATCTCAGCCAACTCGCGCCACCCATCACCGACTTCCTCCATGCTCCGATCATCATTTCCCCCTCCGATTGGAACTCCTTTGGCCTCAAGGTTTCTCCCCTCCTACTGATATCCTCAGATCTGAGGATTTTTCTCAGATCTGTCATCATTGTTGCCGGATTTTATGATCCGGTTGGTTTAGTTAGATACATCCGATGTAAATCAGAAGTGGAGAACTAGTGGCTTGAAGATTGGAACTCTTTTGGCCTCAAGGTTTCTCCCTTTCTACTGATATCCTCATATCTGAGGATTTTTCTCAGATCCGTCATCATCATTGCCGGATCTATGATCCGGTTGGTCTGGTTAGATACATCCGATGTAAATCAGAAGTGGAGAACTAGTGGCTTGAAGATGCCGGATTTGCGAGAGTTGGAGGATGCACATTCCCTTCGAGCTACGAATCACTTCGATCCGGCCTTCGGAGGACCGCTTTCAGCTGTTGGAGCTCCGATGAAAGTTGCAGCAGTAATGTAAACTGTCACCTAAAGTGGCCCATGGCTCTCGCGCCTGTTTCAGTGGGAGTTAGGGATCTGATGCAATTCTTTGCATCTTCCTTGCTCTGGCTACCCCTTAATTTGATAATCCCAAATACTGGTAACCCTTATGTTTACTGTGCTTTCCTTCAAAGTCATGTGGGTCATTTTTCAAGACCATCTGTTTGGATGCGTTGTCTTAGTTGTTCCAGAGATACTTGTTCGGGTATCGCCTTAGGTTATAATGGGTAATATTTTGTTAATGAAATTTGCTTACAAAAAAATAAAATAAAAAAATCATTGTAACAAGCCTGTGGCTTCTCATTCAAGCTCACTCTACATCTAATCAATTCAAGCACCACCGTTGCCCTATAGAGTCTTCCGTTAATACTCTCTCTTAATATGACTTTGACCCTTATTGGATAATGTGTTCTTACGTGGTTGTAACGATAGAAGTAACGATTTTAGCTCTGAAAGATTGACGAGTGTTTAAAAAGTTCCACTTTAACCGGCCGATTGGTGAAAAGAGCATAAAATTAAAACAGTAAAATATATAAAGTCAATTTTAAAAAGTAGACAAAATGTGCATTCCCTCTTTCGAACTATAAAGTTTCAAGTACGATTGATTCATTTTAAACTACAAAGTTGTTATTATACTGTCTGAGGATCAAGATCCTCTGCTGTACAGCAGAGGTGCTGTACGGCATTTAGCGACAAAAGATTGTCATTTAAAGTGTTTTGTCGCTGTTACTAAAATTTATAGTGACAATTTTTTGTCACTAAAAAATATTTAGCGACATTTTGTGGGTAAAACACGATCTTGATCCACTGTCTGATCATAGATTCAGATTCCCCGAGTTGCAAAAAAATTGTCATCAAGATTCTAAACAGTGATCCAATTTCTTTGATACTTTTTCTCTCCATAACTTCTATAACCTGATGCATTCGAGCTTAACAATATTGATCCTCTTCTGGTGCGGTTATAGACTCGGTGAATTAATTGCGAGTCGTCGCTCTCAGCTCATTCAATTGTTTCCTTAATTTCTCTGGACGGCAATTTATAGAACAAACCAACCACTGACATCTTTTCCTCTGCAAAAGGATTAAATTTTACAACCCCCTTTCATTGACTCAGCTTCGTCCTCTCCTATTGGTCGTCAGTATAACCCCCAAAGAACGAAGCCCTAGGCAAAGGCCTCATATTAGTTGAATTTCTTCGTAATTGCACCTTGAAAGTCTTCAAATTACGCGGCTTGGACCCTAGGGTTTGATTGAATCGAGCTCTAGGGTTCGTTTGTTAGGTTCTAATTGCTGCACATGGATCTTCAATTGGTGAAAAAGGGTCTCGAGATCTCTAAGAAGAAGAAGAAATGGCTCATCCTGTTCGCCTTATGTGGTTGTTCGGGCTATGGGGTTTACAGGGTTTATAATTTGCCCTCTGTGGACAGGAAGAGGAGGAGGATTCTGAAGTTCTTGGAAGCCCTGGTTTCGATTGTGGAAGTGGTATCCGATTCATCGGACACGATTAGGGTTGTGTCTAGGGATATGAGGGAGTTCTTGAAATCTGATTCGGATGAAATTCCTAATAGTTTGAAGCAGTTGTCAAAAATCGCTAGGTCGGATGAGTTTTCGGGGTCGTTGATTAGGGTTTCTGAGGCTGTAACATCAGGTGTTTTGCGGGGTTATCGATTAGAGACGAGTGATGTTGTGGAGGAAGAGGGGAATTCTAGTTTTGCTGATAGGGTTATGGAGAAATTGACTGCTGAAGCTGGGACGGGGTTCGTTTCGGTTGTTGTTGGTAGCTTTGCGAGGAACTTGGTTTTGGGGTTGTATTCGAGTGGCCAATCCCTGGATGGTTCGAATGGGAATGGACATTCTGGGGCAAATTGGTCTATGCCAATGTGGGTGGATGTTTTGTGCAGCGATAAGTGCAAATTAGTGGTGGCTGATTGCATTCAGACGTTTGTGAGCACTGCGGTTGCTGTATATCTGGATAAAACGATGAATATCAACTTTTATGATGATATGTTCTCGGGGTTGACTAACCCTAAGCACCAAAGCCAAGTGAGAGACATTTTGGCGACTCTCTGTAATGGGGTGGTGGAGACTATGATAAAAACGTCTCATCAGGTGTTGACGGCTCCAAAATCGGATTCAGATTCCTCTAATGCTGCTGTTAACTATTCCTGTGCTCAGAGGACAAGAAGGGACGAGGTTTTTGAGCAAGATGTGTACTCAAGAAGGATGAAAGAGAAAAGCAGACCGATTGAGGTTCAAAAAAATGGGTGGATGAGTAGTGTTTCATCCACACTGGCAATCCCTAGCAATAGGAGATTTATGCTCGATGTGACCGGGAGGGTGACATTTGAGACAATTAGATCCCTTGTGGAGTTCCTTTTTCAGAGGTTATTAGATGGTTTGAAAAGAAGTCTTAGTGTAGTTCGTGAAGAGGTCCTGGACAGGGGACTGGAAGTTGTTAGATACATTGGTGCTAAATCTTCTGTTATTGTAGCCGTATGTCTTGCATTGTATTTACACATCCTTGGTGGTAATACGGCTTTCTTGCCAGCTTAAGTTGATGGTTTTTCTCTCATCGAAAACTGTTGATGTATAGTCGGGCCAGGAGCCCTCATGTACTTTGTTTCTTCATCCAAGAATGTGTACGTATCTATGTCTCCCACTTTAAATGCAATTTGGTGACTATTATGTCCAAATTCTTGATGGCTTTGTGCTTTAAGCTAGTAATCTGTTTTCCCTTGTTCGCAAAGTGTTAGTCTTTCAATGGTAGCAATTATCTGCCTACGAGTGTTCTTTGAAAATTTACATCAAGTATCGGGTAAACTTTTTTTTTTTTTTTTTCACAATGCAATGTTCCGCAAGAACCCCCATTTTGTGCGAGTCATGAAATACTCCGTGAAAGTTGTAACATCTGATAACATTCAACTGGTAATTTTAACAGCAAACATGAATTTTCTTGCTCATTGAATCTCACATGATGCATCAATTTACTGTCCCCTTTTTGAAATAGTGGCCAGTTGGTGTTGTTCAACACCATAGAGGACTGAGGAACTGCAAAGGATCCTCATATATCATTTCCTTCATGGATGATGAAGTTCTCTGTCTAAGCTGTCAAATGAAGGAACATTTGTTGGTGGAAACATCTACATTAAATAGTTAGGCACCTTCCCTGCAATAAAAACTGTAGTATTGTGTGGGCTAAGATATAAACGTTGAAATAATTTTGGTAAATGTTAGCTAGGGAGCTGCCATATTCTTGCAGTTTATAGCTTGGGTAATCTTAGTTTACAGGATCTGCAAAGCTGACCGACATTCTTACTCTTCTAGAAGGCTGTAATTACCGTTTTCTGCTTGAGTACATCTTAAGTTGATATTAGCCATATGGAAACTTGACATTTTTGTCAAGAACTCAGATAATCAGTGGATGTGAACATTCGCCGACACAATACAGGTACATCAATCCTGTGATCAATGTAGTTGCCAGAACGTGCTGAAGTATGCATTGTGGTTTCCTGCTTTATGCTCCTTACATCTTAGCTTGGAAAAGAGCTTCTTTTACGTCATCTACCATTCTTCTTGCTGTGATTTTCACGTCTATATTGATGTTTTGAGCCATAATATCTTTAGGCTAGCAGCCTAGCGCTGTTGCTAAGGTGATCGTATTTGTCGCAGAAGTAATTGAGAGCTGGCTGATGCAGTTGCTCAGTTGTGATGCTTGCTGGACATTGATGATTAGTCGTACTTTATGTGTCCTCCTGACAAATTCACTTATTTGAGCATCTTACACCTAACAACTGGCATTAATGTTGACGAACTGGTTCCAAGTCATGTTGTTTCTGTTTGCCTCACTTGAAACTTCTATGGTTGATTTAGCACTTGCAGCATACCATTTTTGCTGCATTCGTGGACGTTGACTGTAATTGGATACGTACTAATGCAAAAAATGCCCTAAGATTGGGAAATCTTGGTAGGAGGATCAACTCTAGAGATGGACCAAAGTGCTCGTTACTGTGCATGAAGTGCTTCAACAAGGTAGGCGCTATTTATGGATCTGAAATTGCATGTTCCTTCTTTAGGATTATGTTTTGTGGATCTATACCTTCTGCTTTGCTGTTTTACACCCATAGAAATGTGAATATCATGAAGAAACCTAATGTGAATAATAACTATTATGAGTTCAAGCCAGTCAGAAATGCATGAATGGACTGATAGCCAAAACATTTAACATTTTTGTATCGTATTAACCTCTAGAAAGTGCTTCATCGGGATTACAACAACATGGACCTGGTTATGAAGGGAAGACAGATGTTTCTTGGTAGACAGATTTTTCTTGTTTCTTGCAGATTGAATGGTATTAAATTCGTGACTATTTCCTTCTATATTGGAAGACAAAATCTAAGGGGCCATCATACTTATAAAATGTTCTTTACTTGTGATAAAGAATTAGGCTGATTCTAAATTCTAAATGAACTACGATGTTTTACGAGTCAAAGTTAGAACTACTTGCCATCCACACTCTCAATAACACTCCACTAAGTTAGATTGATTTGTAATAACGTTATCGGCGAGAGAACAAACTTTGATCCTAGATATAGGTTGTGTAGTTGTCTGTTTTGCTAGGAATTATGGGTTTATAATCTCATGAGTCAGGACTGCATGTAAGAACATGAATTGAGGATGAAAAGAAAGTTAAAACAATGACAAGGCATTTGTATGCAGCCTGATGAACAGGTCACATGAAACTCAATCCAAGTTAAAACAGATAGCGTTGCATGTCACCGGCTATAGCGATTACAGACTTTTACTAGTAAAATTTTCCAACCACTTGAAAGTTAGAGCAGAACATGTGGGTCTAGCTAGATTCATGGCCTGTGTGGCGGCTTGTGTGGATGGTCCTGGGTATAGATATAATCAACATGAGCCTCCAGTGTCTTTCTCACCAAGCACTCCTCTGTTTTCTCCACTCCTTCACATCCCCCTTCTTCAGTAATCTTCTCCGCCTCTGCACCCTGTATATATGCAAAGTAGAGATCAAAACATTAATCAAGAAAACTGAAAGATTTGCTGATTATTGTGTAAATGAGTGTTGAACAAAGGCAAAGGAATGAATGGTACAATATGTTGGGTCACCAGAGAAGGGTCCTGCCGAGCAGCACATGTCAGAATCAGAGGAAGGAGAAGGGAAATCATGAAGAGGGTGCTGAATTTGGCCATACTTTCTTCACCAGGTAGCTTGATTTGGCAGGTTAAGATATACAGGAGGAAAGTTGATGGATTTATAGGGATAATTAGGGGGAGGGGAAGTAATTAGGTTGGTTAGTGCTAACAAGAATCATGGACTAGCTTTTATTTCTTCAGCCGGAATAATGGCAAAAGTCAAATTCAGTTACCATGAACTTAAACAAATACGTCAAAGTTTGTTAGCCAGTTTTAATTACTTGCCCATTTCCATCCTTTTACACGTAGGAAATCATGCGATTAGGTGAATCCGATAAATGGAATCATTGTGTTACGAGGAAGTGATATTTGTGCTCCACTGCGAAAATGTGAACGTCGTGGAAAGTGACACAAGTGAAATTTGGTGACGATTTGTCTACCGTCATTGATATATGTTTAGAGGCCATCTGTAATTGATTCTCAAAAGTAAATGTTTTATAAAATCGGAATCAGTTTTTAAAATCAACTTAATCTAGATCAAAAGTTATTGAAGGTGTTTGGATAAAATTGATGAAATTAAGGTTAGTTTGACAAAATTACCATATAGTGTATTCAATATTAAAGAGGACATTTGATGTCCGTTTATATGTGATTATGACATCCATGTAAAATTTACTAGTTCCCATAAAAGTAATTAATTATGCAATAAAGGAACCGTTAAAGTCAAAATAAGAGATGACTATTGTAGGCCTGATATGAATTCTAAGAAGTTGTTACGAGACTTCTTAAAACTTTACATGTCTTTTTTTCTTTTGATAAAAGTCTTAACAGGTAGACAAAGAAGGGCAAGCTCTTGATTTGCCAAGTTCTATGGGTTAAAGCTTTATTCATTTTTATGTCTTAGTTAGAGTATGGTTTGATATTGGAACATGATCCACGGCAACCGCTAGCGTGATGTAGCTGTCCATTTTGTCGCTGATGGACAAGCCAGATCGAAGTTTCATTTAAGTATATCCGTTGCGGCGGAAGGAAATTTTGACCAAAATGTCGCGGAGGGATTTAATTAGTCGGAGTGATTTGTAGGCAAATAAGGGGGACAATGTGGTCAACTTCACCG
This sequence comes from Escallonia rubra, assembly GCA_033065855.1. NCBI lineage: Eukaryota > Viridiplantae > Streptophyta > Magnoliopsida > Escalloniales > Escalloniaceae > Escallonia > Escallonia rubra. Next base: position 41,065 of record JAVXUO010000457.1, on the reverse strand, counting down.
TCCATGTAGCAAACCTGTGAAATTTACTTAGAAAACAGAATTTGGCCCGTCTATTCGCAATGAATGCACGGCCATATTTCACTTGCCAACGTTGTGAATTGAAATGCTGTGATGAAGAAAATTAGATATGCAAAAAATTAATGACAGTTTGTTTTGGTAAAATACTATCAAGTTGTTTGTAAAGAGACAAATCCTAGCCTTAATGTCATTAAATGCTTTGTAATTGAGCTCTATAATAATATTACCAACACATTTTAGATTAATGCACTTTTTGCAAGCCCAGGTCCTCTCTTTGCCCTTTCGATCATTGAGCACAAAACAAAATGACTATTTTCAGACTTTATGATATTGCCATTTTAGAGGGTACCTTAGGACGAAAACATAAAAAATGTGTCTCAATTCCCGGAATTAATTGACCAATCTCATCCGTGGAGTTACTCTATTTTTTTTTTAAAACAAGCGCGATAAAGTTATTTTTACCATAGGGATAGAAAAAACATAGTGACAAATTTTTATGTCATATCGCAATTCGACACATCGTGACTAGGCTGATTTTTCAATGCGGTGACGAGAGAAATACAAATTATCAAGTGACACAAAATTTGGCATGTCCAACTAGTAATTTCCTATTCTTCTCATACTTTCAAAATTTTTAGAAAGGACCAAAATCGAAAAGCAAATAAAAAAAATCTACCTTTGCAGTTGCATTAATAACTCTAGTGGATCCAGCTCGGTAAAAAGTCAGCTGTAAGGCTGTTTAATAGATCTCTCTAGCTAATTTTGCCAGCAATGTGACCGATATAAATTGTGTTTGGCTGTTACTTAGGCCTAGTTTGACAAAAAAAATTTCCTCTTTTCAGTTTTTAAAAACTGAAAAAAAGGATTTGGTAACCATTTTTTCAGTTTAAAAACCAGTTTTTAAACTGAAGAGTAAAAAAAGAAAAAAACTCCAGAAACTGGTTTTTTTTTTACTTTTGGTTTTTTTCTTAGACCACCACCACCACCCTCCCACCGCCGGCAGCCACCTCAGGCGACCACCGCCGGCCGCCGGCGACCACCGCCGGAGACTGCCGGCAGCCACCTCCGGCCGCCGGCCACCACCACCACCACCGGCCACCACCTCCGGCCGCCGGCCACCGCCGCGGGCGACCGCCGGCAGCCACCGCCGGCCGCGAGCGACCACCGCCGGCAGCCACCTCAGGCGACCACCTCCGGCCGCCAGTGACCACCGCCGGAGATTGCCGGCAGCCACCTCCGGCCGCCGGCAGCCACCTTCGGCCGCCGGCAGCCACCTCCGGCCGCCGGCGACCACCGCCGGCGACTGCCGGCCGCCGGCGACCACCGCCGGCGACTGCCGGCAGCCACCTCCGGCCGCCGGCCACCACCACCACCACCAGCCACCACCGCTGCACCCCACCACCGCCACCGCAAACCACCAAAAAAAAAAGTCAAAAAAAAAAGGGTTACCAAACACCAAAAAAAAAAAACCTAAAAAAAGAGGGGTTATCAAACACCCACTGGTTTTTATAAATAAAAAAAAAATTAATCTGCTCTTTAACATACTGCTCTTTAAAAAATTGAAAACCAAAAAAAAATTTTGTCAAACGAACCCTTAAGATAGGAAATCTTCACATTTGTCACGTCTCCACGTCCAAAGCTTTTATCCAAAACTTAATTTGTTTAGTTTTACACGTCAGTTATCAGTTTGCGGGTCTCAGGTAGGCCGCGAGCGCCTACTCTTGAAGATTGGCAAGGAATTAATTCTTAAAGACGTGATCCGAATGGAACTCTAACCGAATATTCAAAAATAACTTTTCGGATCTTTACGAGTTGAGTTGTTCTTGTGATTTAATCTTTGCACATTTAACATAAAAGATAATACATAATCTTGGATAGTCTCGGTTACTCTTGCCCTAAACAATGTAGTCATTGCCAGTAACAGCCTCCCACTTGTTTATCTTTTTTTTTTTTTTGTAATGTCCACTTCTTTATCTGTGTTGAAATTCTTAAACATCTATTAAGTAATACGTAATGGGTTCGGGAACATACCGTACGGAGTATCCCGAAAAATTTCGACGAAGGATCCTTGTTATTACGAACCTCCAACACGTTTGATCTTTTATTCGCAAATATGAAACGGCTACTAGTGTTGAGTTGTTCGTCCATGAACCATATTCTATCCAAGAGCTTGGTGATACTCTAGAGAGACTATTAGAAACTGACTTTATCTTAAACGCTTAAAAGATAAAGATTGTATTTATATCAAATACTTTGGACATAAATATCTTTTAATTAACTGCAATTAATTTTGATTAACAATTAAACATTATCTGTTAGTGGACAGGTAATGGATCCACCGACCCAATTTATTAACAATCTAGAAACCGCATATCTTTATTACATGATGAAAATAGGACAACACATTGCTAGTATCTGCTAGCAGTGCATGGATTGCTTGTGCTAGACTTTGTCCGATCAAGTACATATAAGGTGAAGCGACATATTTGCTATTTGAGCTAGTAAATAGTTTACATTCACCTCCAATTTCTTATCGTGTTTGGACAAACAAAAGTCGATCTGATTTCTCTTGCTATAACTAAAAATGAATCTTTGTTCTGTTGGTTCATATCTCTTGATATGACGTTACAGAACTTGATATCTCTTTTTTGTTTTTCTTTTTCGAATTAAAAATTCAGTTAAGTACGCACATACTTTGAAGATTCACCTGATTTTGATCCACCGTTAAAAAAAAAAAACTTTTTCACAATCAAGCCTACATGTTACATCCTCTAAATATATAGCCAAAAAAAAAAGGAGTTTTTGTATGATTTGAGCATCCAAATTTCTCCTTAGCATGTTGTGTATATGGAGAAAAATCTTGTGGTGTGCCCATGATTAGGCGACACGCTTTAACCAATGGGTCTCATCATTATGTCGGGCCATTCGCTGTCTAATTATCCTCTCCATTATTTTCATTTTTTTATTATAGGTTTAATTTAATTATGCATATACCAAACAAATGTGACAGTATGACCAAAACACCCCTCTCCTTCATGAACTTCTTAGCATTTCAATTTGGAAAGTCTCACTTGTTTTAACTTCAAGCTAAAGTTAAATTACTCTTCTTATTTGTCTACTCCAAAGTTACTAAGAAATTCGTCGAAGTCTTGTTTTTAAGATAAACAAAGCTCAAACCGCTCTGCGAAATGTGAACTGTTTTCATTTCCTTTGTATTTTATCGTACGTATGTGCTTTGAAAATCTCTGACCTCGTGAGACGAAACAACAGTCAAATAAAGAAAAAAGTCAAGGACAAAAAATCAAATTAAAAAAAAAGGAATCATAAACAAAATCAGCCTAATTGAACCGACAAAAGATTGTTCTCAACCCAATTAGTTAAATTAATTAGTTAGCGTTGAGTTTTTAACAAATACACCACCATATATAGAACTACTGGGACAAATATATCAACTGTGTAACCTGTTTTGAAATACTATTTCCATTCCAAAAATGTTAGCATATGGCTTTTCATATGATTAGGACGTAATGGTGATGCATAAACTTAATCTTAGTGTCTTAGTCTTATTGATTTGTAAATAAAAAATAGTTTTGAGTTTCATCTCAATCTAAAAGGTCAGGCCATATCTTGGAATGGAAGGTGTACAAACTTTTACAATCATTTCAAAGGGCATAAGTTGAGCTTAGTCACATGATTATTAATGTCCCAAAGTTTAGATATTAAAGCTTTTGAAGACCAGCTACAAGCTTATATATCACCCACTATATCTTCCTCTAGTCCCTGCCTGGATCGATCTCCCATTCATATGGCAGCAAGTTGCCCTAGCCTCTTCAGCCTCAGAGACAACCCGGTTGAGCCAAGGGTCCGGTCCTCGTCGAACCATGGCTCACCGGGCTGCAGAAAGCTCGACGGGGTGGCCATGTGGCTCATCCATGGTGTAGCAAGCGCTTTCTTCGCGTCTTTGGAACGTTGTTCTTGCATCCATATTGCCACTGTGGATGATGGTGATGATGCAAACGAAGACGTGCCGTTGATATTCAACGATGGGAACCTCCGGCACGTCTCCGGCACCGGCAGTCGGAGGAGGGCAGGCAAAGGAAGGAAAGGGGAAGCTGGGGTTGAGGTACTTTGAAGTAACTTTTTGGTAAGTTGAATTAAGGGAGTTGGTCCTTTGGGAGATGACAAATGGAAGAATATGGCTTGTGTTATTTGGTTTGAATCTGTGAGATACACATGGTTTCACTGTGTTTCCCTTCCTATCTATTATCCTTAAAATCTATGTATGTACCTTCATATGCAACATTACTCCCAAGTCCAAGACTATTTACCTTGATATTATATGTTTGGATAGCATTTCAATAATATTGATGATCATGAGATCAAAGAGAGACGAAAAACAGCCTTAGATTTGTCGAGCTAATACACTTTATGTGACATATTTCTATTATTCTCGATCTGTATCACAGAGGATCGTAAGATTACTTCTTCGTTCTGACCATTTCTCACAGCAACATTGGCAGTTTGATGGTGTGATATCACTTACTGGAAATAGCTGTGCTGTTAATGGAGTTGGCAAACTTCTCCTGCCTTCATTTTTCTGGGTTTAACGACACACCAACTTGGTACTAAACGACTAGGGCTATTGCCAGAACTTTATTAGAAAACTAGACAAAGTAAAGGGGCACTAAAGGTTCTTTAATTTTATAAAAATTACTTTTTGCATGATGATGGTTATCATGTTGTTCCTTGGCCTACTTCTCTTTTACTAAGTTTTCCCTTTTTCCCCTCCTGGAGGAGCATGAGCAAGGAATCCGATGATTGAAAATTTTCTGTCCAAAAAAAGGAAGAAATCTAGGCAATATTTGCATTTATGGCATAATTCAAGATTAGTCACAAAAAAATTGCGAGTTAGTTGATGGGTCAACTTGAAAATCTTTTTAATCACGTAGATATATTTTGTTGAGAGGTGTAATTACCATATAACTCAAAATCTACGGTTTGCACATCCTTTTAAATTCTCACATTGTTAAAGTTAAAATTTCGTGATGGCATGTTTTTAGCGACAATCTGGAGTCCGCTTTGCATTCGAATTAATTATCACTTAAAATATGAGATGTGTCAATGTTCTTTCTACTTTTCTTAGCACGTACTTTTCAAAGTGTAAACGTAAATAGAGATTATATAACCAAAATAGAGTACCAACATTGAATCCATCCACCTCGGCAGAGTCCAAAGATTTTTTTTCCCATCATTAAAAACACAAACAAAAAAACCAAAAAATAAAATAAAATCAAGTTGCATTCATTTTCTTCTTTTGACATTGCAAGAGCATGATACAACTCTCATGATACAACTTGATGACTAGCTGACTTTATATCTAGGAAGTGATCGTCTATTCAGACTTGATATCCAAGTTTATCGCAAGTGATACTAAACCCAAGCGAGGCCCTCACTCTATATGATCGAATGGGTGGAGATGGCGGAAAAAAGTCTTTGGAGGTTTAACCAGTGTTAGCTTTAACCCAGGAAAAAAAAAAGGAAATTAAACATTAGCATGATCTTTATCGAATGCCCCGATTCCTTGATTCGCTTTAATGTTTATCGAATGCCCCGTAGATAGCTGCAATAATTGCAGAGGTGCAGTTCCAAAAGTGTCGTTAAAGGTACAAATTTGATGTTGTGAGCCATATTCGTTTTTTATTTACCGACCAAAAATATTTCTAGTCACGATCTTTGCAGCAACGAATTTAGAGGGCCACAGCCCACGACAAGCTAACGATTGGGCTTCATTATGAGCCTTGCACAAAGAGGTCTAGAGGGAGGGGAGGTGTTCGCTAATGGACCGGACAGCTTGGGCCCTTCCAAGGACATGAAGAAGCAGTATAAACAGTTTTGTCATTTGGCCCTGTTTATTTCACGAAAAATATATCCAGGAGATTGCTATTTTTAGAAAGAAAAAAAAATCCTGTGAAGTATTTTCCGTAGAACAACCATGGCCTTCTTAAAAAACCAATTCAATTGCACTGTCTTGGAGCTTCACCTTAAACATCTTATCCTTTGGACTCACCCTATTTCTTTTTTGACTTAATTGTAGAAATTCATCACATCGTAAGAAGATTACAGAGTCGATAGAAATTTGACAAATCACAATCGAGTAAAGTGAGAACGTTAAATAGCACTACGAGAACGTATCAAGATGAATCCAAAGCATTACTAGCACATCTTATACTATTAGACAAAGTGACCGTATTTCTCCTCCCTACACAAACAATATGTTTAACAAGAGCCAAGTTGTGAGAGAAGTACAAGTAATGGAACGTGATAAAAATTTAAGTTAAATTGTCAACACGATCTGATCATCCAGATATATAATTCAAATCTTTCAATCTTCTTCTACTACGTTGCGTAGCGGACAATACTTTCGATCAAAATGCAAATGAGACTTATGTTGTGTAAGCTTCAGGTCATAAAAGTCAAAATAAACTAACTGTAAAGTGATCAAAGTTTGTTTATTAGTCATCTGAAACACTGTCCATAGTCGTTAATCAGATCACTGCACAAACTAGGCGGCAACCTCAAATCCTCCGCTCCTTTTACCGCTAAAAGGGTTTGAGAGCAAACGAAACACCAGCGAGACATGCAGGGTATTGACGGCCAAACGCCTTCTCGGTATGCTCTACTCCGTTTTTAACACTCAATTTCATCTCCAATTAGGGTTTCATATGTCATACTTTAACTGTGATCACTCTACGAATTGCCAACTGTGGACCAATTTCATGCATTTGAGGTTTATTACTGTACAGTAGTAATATTGGAATTGAATTTATCTCATTCAAGTACTTGGACTTGTCAAATTTCGTCGGATAACTCCTGCACGGTTTATTCGTCGCTAGAATGCAGCGACCAATCTCTAGAATTGTGACGCTAAAAACTCCTTAGCGGCGACAGCACTGGCTCGTTAATGAGTCCTTACTGGAATTTTTTCGTATTTTATATGTTTTTTTGGAAATCATGATTTTTGCGACAGGTTTGAATTGTTGAGTATGGTGAAGAAGCACTCGAACTTGTTAGGAAAAACGGTAGTGGAGGAGGAAGATGCCTCGGATATAGAAATGGACCAGCGGTTTTGGCACGACGTGATGGATTTGTATTTCATTAGCGGTCAGGAGTCGAGGGGACAGCAGGACGATGATCTCGTATTCTTTGTGAGGAAAATGGTATTGACCTCGAGTTTCTCGTTTCAGGCATTTTGGTGTGTGTGCGAGTTGTTTGTCTGATTTTACGTTGTTTTGGTTGCAGAGCTTGCATGGATACAATTTCAATGACAATTTGGAGGGAAATTCTCCTTACTTTGTACGCAGGTGGGCATCTAAGGTAAAAGCACCATGAATTCCTGTTTCAGCCTAATATGGATTTTTTTTTTTTTTGAGCTATGCCAGTTTATGCCTTACGATGTGTTCTGAAATATCTTAAGTGGATAATTCACATGCTCATTTGATTTGGAAAGTTACTTTGTTAATAGCTCTCGTTAAAGTTGCAACATATCCTTGTTTTATTTAGCTTTAGTGTGACTAGTTTGTCGTGATTTAAAATACACAAATTACCTTATAAGAGCAAGATCATAACTCTTGCATGTTGTAGAAAAGAACATGAATGCAGGAAAAGGGCGGTCCAGTGCACTAGGCTTTCCCAATTGTGGGGGTCTGGAGCGCTGTTGTACGTAGCCTTTCCCCCACTTATATGGAGAGGCTGTTTTCGTTTCTCAAACTCGTGACCTCCGGGGTCAAGATGGAACAGCCTTACTGTCACGACCCGAACCCACGGGTAGACCCGTGAGCTAGATCCGTGACCGGCCGCAGACCCATTCGAACATCCACTGAGGGCTCTGCCAGGCCTTACTACAACCTGTACTCAAAATTCATTCCAACTTGCTAAATTCTATAACAATAAATTGGCTATCAAGAGCCTCACTTAGAAATTTTCATAATTGTCATAAATAATTTCAACTACACAATTAACTCTATGGAGATCAATGCTCCAACTAATTCTCTAAAATATAAAATTTATACTACATTATCATGTAAAGATAACGATTTCTCTAAGAGGGCTTATGTCCCTGACAACCTTCTCCCGCGAGTCCGATCTTGTTTACCTGATAGATGTCGGTTTCATCTAAGTGATCACCTGAAAACATTTATAAAAGGGTGAGATGGGGCCCAGTAAATACACATGCCATATCCCTAAAATAGGCTTGAGAATTTCAAACATGCCATGGGTTTTTCTTTTCAAAATCAGGAATTTCATGTCACCAAAATAAAATATTAGTCAACATATTTACATAAATATATGCACTTGCACCAAAAGAATCTCAACTGGAGTATAATCATCAAGAAAACTCATTAGACACTGTCACCATTAATCATAACTTGGTGTACTGCGGTCAGCGTATGGTCCCACTGATTAGGACCCAAAATCCCTCCTCTGCCCCGGAATAAACAATAATGTGGACGCAAGGGCGAACCACGATGCAACAGTACTGTGCGTCAACGTATGGTCCCGTTGACCAGGACCCGAAATCCACTTTCCCCCGTGGATATGGGGCGCAATAACTTGGTCAAATTATCATCTCATTCCACATATACCGAATTTGGTTCATTTACTCACAACAATTCCATTGCATTTAATTTCAGTTTTCATTAAACAATTTATCACGAACACAGGGCAGCAAAAGTACTTCAAAGCTTTCATTTGACTGAGAACATGTATACAATATATAAAATTTTCAGCTGAAAATAATTTCGTTTACTATGCCAATTAATTCAAAAACCTATTTTCGAAATAAAGTCATTTGTGGCCATTCACATGCCCAGAAAAATCTTAGAAAATTCTACATTGAAGATTTCACAAAAATAATGAGAGTTTTAGTTTTGCATGTTACCCAAATATGCTCAAAAATGGCATAAAAAGTTTGGGCAATGGATTGATAGGTAAATCTAGAAACAACAATTTTCAGCAAATCCTAGTTTTGTATATTGACCATTTTGAGGCAGAAACATAATGAATATTAGCAACTCAAAACTACAAAGTTAAAGTATACTTTCTAAGGTTATCAGAAATATAAGGGTCACAAAAATCTAATGAGTAATGACTTCTTTATAGTAAATCGAAATGGCTGATCAAAACAGCACATCTCTGTACAGACCAGTTTTGTTCAATGGTTATTTTGGAGCCAAAACACTACGAATCCCAGAAAACTCAAAACTAAAAAGTTTAAGAGGACTTTTTGAGGTTTCAAGAAATATAAATTTCACAAAAATCCCATGAGTCATTAATTTTATATGATAAATCGAAATAGCTGCCCGAAACAGAAAAATCTGGACTTCTATAGTGAATTGAATTTAAAGTTATTTTTCGATATCAAAACGTAAGATTCTGAAAAGACTTAAAACTGAAAAGTTGAAGGGGACAAAATAAGGTTTTCAGAAAGTATAAAAACACATCAATCGGATTAATAATGAAAAAGATATCAATAAAAACCTAACCTACTCTTATGCTGATCTACAACAGTCTTCTTCTAAAACACACCCACATCTCACCCTCTGAAACACACAAAAATCTGAAATCACACACAGACCCTAGCACTTACACATTAAGATCCCTCTAAAACACGCCCAAGATTATAATTTAAAACACCCAAACAAATAGCTAAAATTAGAGAGAAGAGACTAGGGATTTACCTTGAAAATTCTTGCCCTAGGTGCTTCCTTCTCTCTCCCTTTCTCTCTCTAGTTTCACGTAAAAGAGGCTGACCAATGTTTTTGTGACGGCTGGGAATTAAGCTAGTCTTTATGTATTAACCCTAAAAAGGAGAATTTGCTTAAAAATCCCTTGAATTTTAAATATTTTTCTTTTCCAAGTTTACCCATAAATTTAATATTGTTAGAAGACCCAAAACTAGTCGGATTAATAGTTGAAATTATGCATTCTGATAAACTTAAAAGAAAACACGAAGTTGGGGTGTTACACTTACCGTTGCGCCGGTGAATGTCGGAAGCAGACTTTTTACATGTCGGAGATTATGCGATTTATTTTTCAGTGGGGATATTTCAGCCGCTCGAAGTGGCACCATTTCTCATGCTGATTGTTTGACTAGGATTTAGAAAGAAGTCAAATTCAGTGTACCAGGAATCTCTCGTGGTAGGTTTTGATGATGAAAAGCTTGTAGATTAGGGGTTTTTACGGATGGTGAAGGGCTGAAATCGACGTGATTTAAGTTGCTACTGTTCAACAAGGAAGGGCTAAGTTTTGAAGGTAAGGTTTTGTTGGTAGAAAGGAGCAGCTCAGAGGTTTGTTCGTGGCGCAAAACAAGAAAAAGACGAGTTTCAAGGTATGAACCCATCCCGATCTCCTCAGGAGTGGCCCAGCTCTTTTCAAGGGTGAGAAGTTCTGCATTCGGCGAATGGCCCAGTAATATTGCATGTGCCTTGATTGTTAGTCATGTTGGTTTCTTGAATATGGGTCCATTAGTTCTTTGATTTGCATCGTCTCAGTGTAGATTTTTCTTTTATCTATATGTTAAAAAGATCTTTAGTTAAAACGCTTATGTTATGCTCTTGTCTGCCAGTTGGATAACTTAGTAGATGAAATATCAGTAAGTGTGGATTGGAGGCGCTCATATTATTTGAACCTAATTGCCCACACTACCTATACTGTAACAGTCGCAATTTGCAGGTAACTCTTTGTTCCTTCTTTGTAACATTTCATCTTTCTACTTTTAAACTTGGAAAAACTTGTTAACCTTGCTGTCTATTCTTGTGCAAGTTGAGATTAGACTTATCAGTTTTGCTTAAATAAGTGTATGTATTGTTCAGTATTGTGCTTAATGCAGACTTTTCCATTGTGGCTTGTAAGTTTCAGATACTATTGTACTTTTTACTTTTAGTTCTTTTTGATTCGATAACTACGTACATGCAATTTGGGGTTCTGGCCCGTGTTAGATGTATTTTGCATTTTCCCATCTTTTAGAGAGGCCGTTATCGCTTTTTAACCTTGTGCGTCCAGGTTATGAAGCAATCCTAGTAACGCGCCGGGGGTCGCCCTCACTTTTGTGGTGTACTTTATGCAATGTAGATTGAATTTTTATGAGAGTGGGTATATAGACTATAAATGCCTGCTTCGTGCAAGCCTGCCTACATAAGTGTGTAATGAGGCAAGTCCACTGTGTACGGAGGCTCAAGCTCCGCTCGACTATAATGGATCTCCAATCTTGAGGTTGCATCTTTACCTAAGAAGTCGTACTCGATACTTTTCAAGCTTAGCCCAAACATGAATAACATATCGAGCTCAATCTAGGCTTGTTTTGCAGCTCTTATGCTTCTGCCTATCGAACTACTACTGGGAGTAATGACTTTTAATGAATATTAGTGTTGCATGCCAGGAGGAAAGGATTTAAAATTGTAGCATTAAAGTACTTGGAACATCCTTGGACTATTGAGAATAATAGGCTAAAAGCTATACCTGGGAGCTGAGACATAAGTTTCTGAATGGATGGTGAGGTGCTAGGTACTTTAGCAGTCGCCAAAAAGAGAACAGTGGAAAAGTTTGTGATAATTGGAGCATTAGTAACATGGCCATGCGAATATGAAACAAATGGATGCAAATTAGGCCTTGTAAAAGAAACTCCTCCTTAAAAACCCGGACACCTAGTATTCAATCAATTGGAATTCAACTTTGGATAGAAATTGGAGAGCATGGCATTATTTAAGTTGAGCAACGTGCTGCAGAAGCTTTTATACTAACAAATCTTTCACCTATTGTTAACTGGCAACTACGATGATCTGTAGTTGTTTATTGCGATGTGCATATGTTGTAGACTCATAAACAAGTTTCAGACTTACAGTTGTTTGGCTGAGGTCCTTGTTCTGCGTAAATATTTTGAGATTGTTCTTCTAGTATGAGTTGTTTGCTTTGGGCAGTAGCAGTTGCAGACAGACAAACACACACACACACATATCTCTCTCTCTCTCTCCCCCTCCCTCCCTCTCCCTCCCTCGTGTCCAAGTCTGCTTATGTTGAACCGTCATGAAGTTCTACTAAAACTTAATATTCAGCTACGCTGCATATCTTTTGGATTAGGGTTCTCATTTTCATATTTGTGCACCATTGTAGCTCATATTCTTAACGAAGTGTAAATTTAGCTCTCTTCAGTCATCAGGTCCTTCGGAATCATCAGAGTGGCCAAGACACATCGTTGTCTCCTATATACAAGGTACCTGAAGTATAAACTTACAAATTATGGAAGTTTAGAATTTCAATTGGTGTGTGCGTTTGGACCATTTTTGTTTTCTCTTGTAAGTACAGCACAAACCAAATCTGCTTGAAAGTGCAGAGGAATGTAAGATCACATGTTTAACAAGGTAGCCGAGAAGCAAGCACCAACTAGGATGTGGCCATGCTTAGAAGCATATATTTTGAGTGTGTTTCCACTCATTTATGCATCCAGCTAAGCACTGTTTCAAGTATGTCTCTGAGGAACCGTCGACCCAAAGTTTGGCCAATTGATCAGCAGTTCAGCACACTTATTCAAGTCTTGTGAGATACACTTGACTTCACAACCGAATGGCTCATGGAGTTAAGTTTTTAACATTTTAACTGCCAACAACGAGTCTGTCTCAACAATTAGCTTTTCAAATCATCTTTCCCATGCTTACCCACCAGTTCCGAATTTAGAGCATCAGAGGTTTCCAACTTACCCCAAACCCGCAGCACCCAACTCTCATTATGGTACGGACGAGGCCATTAGCACTTCAACGGCCAGGATTTCCACAACAGGCGCTCTCCACATTCAGCTTCATGAAGCCTTCTAATCTCCTTTCTCGCCTTTTCTTGCATTTCCTTGGCAAGGGTGGCTTCAATCTCCATTTCTTTCTTCAGGATAACATACTTAATGCATCCAACATTATATTATAGGACTCCTCATGTATGTGTTCATTGTGCCAAGTCCAGATTGAGCTCAGCGTCTCCGCGGATAATAGTTTCCAATCAACATCATCAAACCAAGAAACCTACTCCTTCCATCCCAGAATAGGCTGTCCCAAAAATATTGCTCTCTTTCCAGATCAGGAAATATTTCGTTTCTAAAAATGTTGCTCTCTTCCCAAAAATATTGCTCCCATTCTATTTTTGTTTTTGCCCCTTAAATTGTGTCTCTTTTTCTCTCCTCTTTACTGTTTCTCTCTCCCCACTCGGCCTCGTTTATTTTCTCTACACAAACTTTTCTCTACTCCATCTTATCTCTTCCACCCACTCACTCAATTTCCACCATACCTACGTTCTCTCTTCTTCTATCCACCATACCTACGTTCTCTCTTCTTCTATCAACCATCTCTTCTTTCAACCATCACCCAGCCTCCTCACTTTGTGTTTTGATTTTGGTCCAATTAACAAAAGTAATTTGATTTCGCAATTGATTTATCATTGAACACTCGATGTGATTTAAGATTTAAGAGAAAATTTGTGTAGATCTGGTTTTGAAGAAAAATTGGTGGTAGAGTTTGAGAGGAATCTTGGTGATGATGGTGATTGTTGTGGTGGTTTGAGGCGGCCATGGTGGTTGAGGAAGGTGGCTGTATGGTTGAAGGAAAAGAAAAGTCAGTGACGCGGAGAGCCTACCGCCTAGGCGAAATTGGGGGTGCCTAGGCGCGGTTGAGGCGTGCCTGGGGGAAACACCTAAGCGAACGAGGAGGCATTGTAGGGCGATGAAGCGACCTGGGCAAATGCCTAAGGGCAGGATAGATGGTTTTTTCATCGTGGCAGGTACTTTCAGATCCCGATCCCACGCCGGAGAACACAAGATCTGAAATTCGCATACCCAAAAGCTCAAAAGCCAATGTTTTTTCATGCCAGGTTCGGAACATTAAAATCTTCAATTTTAGCGGACAATAATTCTCAAAGTAGCTGCTTGTTAGGATTCTTTAATTTCAGAGTGCAGAAAAAACCATCAATGGCGAAAGAAGGAGGTTGTGGGTGACGGCCGCCGTGTTGCATTCACCGGATAAATGAAAACATGAAGAAAAGGAAAAGAATGTGGCCAGTCATATATTTGAGGGTAGGAAGGAGGGACTAGTGCATGTTTGTGAGGACATAATTGGAAAACCAACTAATTTTGACCACTTTCTTTAAGTCTGTGCAAGTCAATCTTGATCAAATATTCTGGGACGGAGGGATACTAAATAGAGGTGGATGTTTAGGAAGAATCTGTTTGTTCCAAATTGAATCAGCCCAGTCACACCCCCTTAGGGCGTCGAGTGTCGTTAGGATCACCACAAGAGGGGCACTCTGCTTCATCTTCCAAGTTACAAATAAGCTTCTGCCATGTAGCTAACTAATATATAGTGACGAATGAAGTAGACTAGTTATCGCCACTGAGATGATCATTTATTTCTTCACAACCTTGTCCGCCATATCTTGTTCGAGTAGTTCATCCTTCCTTAGAAGGTTGTAAGCAAAGCGAGTTGTGAACTTACTTAGAGCCAAACCCTTCCAACTGAGTTGATCCGCCTTGTCTCCTTCCTCCAGAAGACTGGACCATTTTGAAGTCACCTTGTCATGCTTGGACATATATGCTGAGGAAACGAAGGAAGCAAAATTTACGTATCTTTTGAATGATGAATGTGATTTTAAATGGATTGGAAAGAAACACTCTGTTCACTTACGGTGATAGATAATGTTTCCTGTTGTACTGTGAACGACGATCCAACATATATAGGGTGGTTCTATTGCCAATTGCCAGAGCAGGAAAATTGCTGCCAGGGCAAAATTACATGATGCGAAAGCATCCTTCTCAAAACCAATTGGCAATGAGGAAAGAGGAAAGAGGCCACAAGGCTCATATATTGAAGTATGAGTTATTATGACACCAATGTGGGATTTACATCTCAACAAATGACATCAATGCCAGCATGATACTCACACCACTCCGTGTCGCGACGTCCTGTCTTGTCTCCCATTTGCATCTACATCAGACCCCCTTTCCTATCAGCACAATCCACACTCATGCCTTTTCCTTCGCCCATATAAAAGTAACCAGTATGCTCACAACAAACTGAGATGTGGGAAAGCATATTATAGGGTGTTCAATTGGACTTTCCCAAAAGAAAAGGGTCAGACTACGTGTTTTACTAATGCATTAGTTAACTTGGAAGGAAACCTGAATGCATTAATCGTTTTCCTTACCTTGGCCTATGACTTTCTCTCTAGGTAGTGAAGACTGTCTATGCATCTCCAAGTCGTGTTGATTTCCATTTGGACTCAAGAAAGGCAAGTGATCTATTGCTGGCTAGACTATGTTTTCTTTATCAACCTTATCTTCTTAAATTCGATGTGACATTGTTACTGATATGCATGCAGGAATTAGAGACAACCCCTGCATATCCAGAGATATGTTTTGCAGTTGATGATTTTGATTCCACTTTTGATGCAGTGGTAAATTTCTTATTTTTGGCACATTTCACAAGGAACCTTCCAATCAGCCTCATTTCTTATTTTTGGCACACTTCTCATTCTTGCACAAACTTTTTCGTGCCAAATTTTTAGATAGTGGTTTGACATTCTCAATCAGCTTCGACTCTCTTGGTTTCTAGTAGTCTTATATTTTCCCTTTTTCATTCTGTGGGGAAAGAGGAGGGAGGGAGGGGGGGTAGCAGGGAAGGTGGTGAAGGAGGAGGAGGAGGAGGAGCTATTTCATGACAATTGTGTTGGTGAATCTATTCTTGACTCACTTTTTTTTTTCTTTCCAAAAATCTTCTTTTTGAGTTTGCCACACTTCGTGCCTTCCTTATCTTTATGTTCCTAACTCTCCGTTGAGTTTATTTGATTTCAGTGTGTCCTTTGGTCCTCCAACTAGTTTGATTGCATTGCAAAACCTGGATCACAAATCCTCGGCCCCAGAAACGTGTTTTCTGAATCTTCTTTTTCTTCCCTACCGCATTCTGCTTATGTGAGATTATTTCCTCTAACTGTTTTGCATCTACATGTACACTTAATAATTTCTAGCTATGTAGAATTACATTGTTTAACAATCAAGTTAATCGTATAGTGGGTACTTCATATTGTTGCACTTGCTTTAGTGTAAAACCAAAATACAGTTCATGGATATCGCATGCTTGATTTTTACAATTTAGCACCATCTACTTCAACAGTTTGTTCTGCAATTACTATTTGTCATAGTGTTTTCTCAAGGTTTAGGAATCCATGGCACCCTTTGCTTATCTTCTTGAAGTCTTTTGTTTTTTATCTGAAGAATAAGGAAAAAGGAGTCAAGATCAAAATGTTCTTCTTTATGGTATTCCCTACACCGTTTCATTTATTATTCCAGAAATTTGGGTTTGCAGGTCTTGACTGATACAGATCATTGCTACTGTGTGCTTCTAAATGCACATGGTGGGGCAGCGTTTCCCAGTGAAAAGACATCAGAAGATTGTCTTTCTAATGATAACTCTTCGCTGAAAATTGTTACTGATGCTGAAAAGACAAAGAAATCTAAGGTTTGAACGTATGTTTGCTGACGAGTTAAAGTTATGAAAGCTTGCTCCATATTCTGATTTAAATTGCTGAGCTATTGCTTTTCTTATTTGCTATTTAAATGTATCGGTTTTTATATTTACAGGAAAAGAAATGCTGTTAACTTGTTTTTGCACTTCAAGTGTTTCTTTCAATATATGAACAGAAGGCTAGCAACAGCTAGTGCTGTTGGTTTTGTTGTCGTGAACTATGTCTTTCTGAAGACTTTGTTCCACTAGCAAAGCAAAGCATGGTTATTTGACTGTTAGTTAAAAAGTTCATTACTTTTCTGGCATATGATTTATACGAGAGAAGAAAGCGAAAGGTTTTAGGGATTCCACTTCCTTGTGTCAAAGAAATAGTTGTGTTTTGATTGTCAAGAAGTGTCCAAAGTTGTGTTGAACGTGTCCCTCAACTTCACCCGAGTTACCTAAGCCTTTGTCCTGAATTAGCTGGGGTCTGCTACATGAACATCTCTCAGCTGAACTCAATCCTATCCAAACACATGTTGTATGTAAAAGAAAATTATTGCTATTAATTCCTTTCCTGCTACTTTTCTCCTTGTTGTTCTCTATCAGTCTCTACTGTTGTTTTCGCTGGATATAGGCCTAGTCCCCATACAACCTATATTATACAACCCTGTTTCTGTAGCGCTCCCAATATGCTGTCATCTAGTATAGATGCGTATTCAAGAACCTTTTTAACTGTAAAGATTGATTACTTTGCCATTTTTCTTCGCATTTTTTCTTTTCTATTACTTCTCTTAAACTCAACTTCGGGGTTGGGGGTGGGGGTCAGATTTCGAGTTTGCCGGCATCTTGACTGTTGGTAGTTTGTGATTGCAGCTTACTCTTTTCTCAGGATTTGTCAGCTATCAAATGGTTCGAGAAGCATATGATGGTACATATAGTCCTTTTTATTCAAAGTGAAGTTATTGTTGTCATATGAGCCTAGGTGATAGCCCAATCCTGAGGCCTTTCCCTTTCCTGAGATTCAGTCTCATGGGGGGCTGGATATTTGGGGTAAGGGAGGGCAGGCCCAAGGGGGTGCCGATGCACCCAAAAAGAAATTGTAATGTTTAACACTTGACTTCTTCTCTCATGTGATGGTATATATAATTATGTGGTTATTTATCCTGAAATTATCGTCATCATTTGGCTATTCAACCTGAAAATTTTCTAATCATTGCACCCTTCAACTAATGTTGTGAAAGGTTTATACAGCAACATATACAGTTTAATTTGTGGAAGGGTGGAGTTAGCAGAAATGCACTATAGTCATTATTACCATAATGGTTTTGCCCAAGCCAACCCATAGTTGAGGCTCTAAGCTTGTTGGTCCTGACGAGACTTTAACCTGCTCCTAGCCTCCTACTCAGAGAAAACAACTTGGTTGGTTTTTAGGGAACTATATTGACCCCGCTTTTCTCATCTCATAGTTGAAAAGTACTGAAAAAAGTTTGTAACAACATGGACTTCCAAGTTAAAATGGTTAGAAACGTATAGAACTGAACTTTTTAGTTTTGCTTATCCTGGTGAAGTTGATCCAGTCTTGGTCTCTGGGTTTATCTACACTGCTAAGTAACAACTGTAGATACCCGCTGTTAGCTATGTTTATCTCCTTTTTATTATCTGCATTTACAGCGGGGAAGTCTGGATTAGGAAGCCTTCTGTCGCTTGGTCATTCTCCTGGCAAAACAGACAGGCTGTACATGAAAGGTCCTGGAGGGCGTGGAGAAGTTGAAGTGGCTGTTTCTGGTGTTGTTGGTATGCAACTCTCCCTTAACTGATTTTGATGTAGTGATGCCTAAATATTTTTCTTCTTGTTACAGTTCAGAAGTTTGTTGATACTGTATTTCTTAAGTTGTATCTTGAACTTCATCAGTTTCTTGAACCCATATATTTTTTTTTTCTGTAATTAACTCCTTTGACCTATTTCTTAAGTTGTGTCTTGAACATTTAATGTGCTCAGCTTCGGATATTAGATGTCCTTGGATTACCATTTTAATTCTTTTAATACATAACTCTTGGCTTCTCTTTCTGTCTTCAAGCATGAAGTTCCTCACTGATGGAGAATTTTGTGGTGAATCATTAAAAAAAAAAAAATCAAAGTTCCACACAACATTTTTTGTTGCTCAGATATTTTTTTCATGAACTATGACTCTCATCCTATTCTCAGTAGAAAGCCCTCTTCCAAGGTGTTGTACTATTCCTCTTTAATGACCTGTTTAGGGCTTTTACTGCTTTACCCAATTCCCAAATTGGTTATTTGGTAATTATTGGTGTCTGCTGAGCATATCTAGTTCCTGCATTCTGATGATGATTGAATAATATGCCCCGATGTATTACTTGGTCCTCTATGCCAAGAATTTTGCGTATAATCCTTTTTAACTCGCATGCATCATTGCCCTTCGTTGAATCTTGTTGCTACCACGTCAGATCAAAGCATGGGGGAACCAGGCCCTCACTCACCTGTTCAGACGTCAAAGAGAGGATTTGGGCTTGGTACAATTGTTCGCAGAGCGGCTTCTGTTGCATCTGTGGCAGCAAAGAATGCTTTTGCAGCTGCTGCTTCCACCCACAGTTCAGATGAAGAGATGCTGCCCCTTAAGTGCTGCTTAATGTCCATATCATTGCCCTGGGAGCATATCGCTTATGATCTTTTGTTTAAGGTGAGATGCAGTCCTTATAAGAGCTGAACATCGGGAGATACCCTTCTGCCTGGCATGGGCCAGTTACTTTTGCTTCTAGGCCGACCTCCTGCGCTAACGATCATAGTTTTCTTTCTGTGGTCATATTTGTAGAGGAAATGCTCCTAATCAAAGTATGATTTCATAATGCGAACGAGAGTTCTGACCCTGGGTCTTATTGTTTCTTAAATTCAGGGAGCTCCTCCAGTCAACTTGTAAAAGTACGTTATGGAACTGCAAGGTAACGTCAAACTCCATTCTTTTATTTGATTAAGAAAGAAAAATGAGTCTTCCACATGGAGCTTCTGGGTGACTGATCTTGAGGCTTGGAAGAACTGTACATAAGCTGTATCTTGAAAACTCTGTTTGGGCATTGGGACTGTGTCGGGCCTGTAAATTTGTGAAAAACATCAGTTTTGATTAGTCACATTTCGTGAAGGCATTTTGTATGTATAAGCGTTGTTAGTTTTCCAAGATTTGCTATCAAAAAGTTGTTTATCAAATGATGTGATTAACCCTTGTTGAGATGGTTTAAATACCGGCCCTTAAATGGTTAGCATTTTTCTCAAAGGTACCATTTTTTTTTTTCTGATTTTCTATAATGGAAAGCAATATATGACCACAACTCCCTCCTTGTCATTTGAACTCCAAATGAACCTTTGGTGACCTTTTCAAATGCCTTTTAACCACAAATTTTCAGTCTTTAGTGACAAGGATGGTGCTTAAATGGCTGACTCTGATCATTTAAATTGAGAATTGCACTTTACCTTTCAATGCATAAACTTCACTTTGATCATTAAAGATCAAAAGTGGAGCGTGACAAATGTCAGTATTTTGCATTGAAATGTTTGCGGATAAATTTCTTATTTAGCTTCGATGACAGACATCCATCCATTACTAGATCATGGATTGCAGCCAACAAGAAAACCCTCTCTCTCTATGACAAAACCCCTTCTCTCTTAAAATCAGGCTGCCTTGTTCAATCCTGTCACCACCAGTTTCCTACCGTGGTTGATGTCGCGGTGGTACAAAGGATTGCTTTTGGTTTTTGAATAAAAAAAATTTAACTGCTATCCAGATCGTAAGAACACAGTTATAATATCTCGTATAGTGACAATTATTAGACCTTAAATTTATATAAAAATAAACACTTTTTAAAACAATTCTTAATCCCACTTTTTTAGCGTCATTGAATAAAAACAACGAAAAACATTTATCTAACTACTAATTGCCGCTCAACAAGAGGTTGCAGTTATCTTCTTACGACCACCCAGGCAGTAGCCAAAACTTTTCTTTTTCTATGTTCTCTTTTGTTGGGGGCCTCCTTGTAGATGGGATATGGAGGCGTCGAATCTTTCACCGAATGTTGAGGGTGGATCCCTGGGATGAACCCTAGAGCGTGGTGTTTATGGGCGTGCTAGGTGGGTAGATCTAGGTTTGGTTGCTGAACGGCTGTCCAAAAAGGGTCAGGGATTGTTCCTCCATGTGGGTTTATGGGCATGGCGATACCGGTGGTCTGAGATGGTGGGTGAGTTTGTTAAAAAATGGTGTTTTCTCTTCCAGGGTTTTAATTGGATCCCGATCCACTACTGTGGCTAGGGTTACAGCAGTGGTGCTGTGACCCAGTCACAACCGTCCGATCCTTATGGGTGGGAAGGAAGGGTCTAGATCACGCCACGTCACCCAGCCATTAATGAAAGCCATTCCCCTCATTTACTCTGTCGGCGCAGCTCACACTCTCTCTCCAGTTCCTTACGCCGGCGACATTTCCGGCGAAGACACAGAGCCGTCACCGCTGCTACCGGGATCTTCCGGCGTGCCTTCCATCGATCGGACGGCTCCTCATTTACTCTCCCTCCCCTCAGCAACTCTGTCGGCACCAACTCACACTCTCTCTCCAGTTCCTTACGCCGGCAACATTCCCGGCGAAGACACAGCGCCGTCACCGCCACCCACCGGGATCTTCCGGCGTGCCTTCCATCGATCGGACGGCTCCTCACGCCGTCCACGGCAACACAGCGACATCACCGCCACCCATAAGGATCGGACGGCAACGCATCTACCAAGCCTTACGCCAGCGACGTTCCCGGCGAAGCCTCACGGTACACCGACGACACCTCGACGACACTGGTGAATCTCGACGCGCCGGAAGGTGTCGTCAAGCTACCGTTTGGAGGAGAGAGGGATGACCGTCGCCCATGGATCGATTTCAGCGCATGGAGAGGGAGGGAGTGGTCATTGACTGTTCGATTTAAGTACCCATGAATCGTTGTCGCCGGAAGTGGAGGTATCGTCGCTATCAGCAGACGGAATTGGGAGAGAGAGAGACGCTTTGTTTGGCCTAAGAAGGTTGAGTCGGTAGAGAGAGAATGGGAAGAATAAATAGTTGGAGGACGTGGCTTAATCTGAGTTGTCCCTTCCCAACTAACTCAATCGGATGCTGTGACTGGGGCTACAACATGCCTGCTGTAACCCTAATCACAGCAGACAATCCTGGTCCGTTTTAATAACCCCCCCCCCCCCCCCCCTAGTTGCTCGCCTGCCCCCACTTTCTTTACAGAAAAGTTGGTTTTTGGTTGGCTTCGGTTGATGGGGCTGCTGGACGGGTGTGTGGTGGCCTAGCGTACAGTGGAGGATGTTTTTTCACCCAAGAACTGATTGGATTGTTGCGTTAATCATCCATGGCTGGATGGTTAAAGCGCCCAACTCATAATTAGTGAGTTTGTAGGTTCTTGTAGTTTTTTGTGGTGGTGCTTGTTTTTGTCTGAAGGTCAGAAAGGGTTGAAGGTGAGTCCAGTTGCTAGTGGTTTATTGTGGTGGGCATCGGCGGTGTGCTGGAATGACGTTGGTGGGAGCTCCAATTCTGCAATTGGTGGCAGTGACACTAGCTATTGCGCCCGGGCGTGACCTTGTGCTGTTGAATCAGCGCGTGCGTCGTGTCGGGACAGGTGTCAGGTTCCTCGAAGGTGTTTGACGTCTGTGCTTATCTTGGACGGCTGTGTGTTTATCTTTGGTCTCTTCCAAAAAAGAAATGATTTTGTTTATGGTTATTGTTGGCCTTTTATATTATGACGTTACTTTTTTTTTTTTTTTTGGTAATTTTCCTTTCATGTGTTTTCTTATGTTGATGCCTGGATATGTCATCCGAATACGTATTTGTCTATTTCTTTGTCCTCTATAAACTTGATATAACTTAACAGCTTCTAATCCTTTCCACATGTATGTATTTATATTACTTGACCAGAAAGGTTGCTTCTTTAATAAAATACAAGCACATGGTGCTTGCACTATAGAGTTAAGAAAACGAACAAGAGGCAGGTGGAATTGTGTATGCAAAGTTCACTTTATTCTTCAAACTTAGATTGGAAACTATAGCAATTGCAGAAACAAAACACTTTGCAGAAAGGAACTGGAACTGATAGGCTTGCATGTTAGCTCCACTATCTATGGGTCTAAATTTTGGAAATGCAAACTTACTGCGGAAAACTACCTGAATCACCAACAAGAAACTTCAACCCTCCAACGAATCTATTCCCTCAACATATGCTTCGTCCGTGTGCAGGCTTCTGCAGGAGGGCAGTCCAACAAAATAGATCCATGTGAAAGCATTGGATACTTGTACTTTACGTTTTGTTATTTTTACATTTCACGTTTGCTATGTGTATGGTAAAACTTTAGCGCATTTCCTACCAAATAGTTGGTGCTTTTGCCACCCTCTTTTGACCTTTTTTTCTGATCTATCCTCGTGTCGTAATACTAGTGATCATTAGTGACGAAAATAAATAGTGAAACGTGCCAGACATTTTATTATCATTTTTTGCCAGAAATTAGCAATTTAGGAGACTTTTTTTTTTCTTTCCGAAGCTTACACTTTTTATAACTTTGGCCTTCCTTTAGTCATTTTTTGACCACCCGTTATGCGTGTCCTAGTGGTAATCGTTAAGCCGAGGGCACGCTAGGTAGTTCACTTAAACACGAGGTGAATTTCACAACTTATTACTTTGGGGGATATTTTTGCAAAATTTGATAAAGACAAACATTAATAAATGGATGAGGAGATCTCTCTCTCTCTCTCTCTCTCTCTCTCTCTCTCTCCCCACCCCCCTCATTTTTCAGAGCTCCCCTTATCACTCTCTCTCAGAATCCCCAGCTCTTTGGCATTCATACCTTCTCTCAATTTCAAGCAATATGGCGTCTCCCGGTTCAACTAAAAAGTTTTGGGGGAACTTTTTTTTGTAGAATGTACTACAGACATACAAAAAAATGGGTCTAGTCCTTTCTCTGTCTCTTTGTATTTGTCTCTACTCCTTTATCTATTAAAACCACACTCCCTCTCTGAATCTCAATCTCTTAGATCACTATCGCTCTCCCTATCAAACATCTTAAACTCTATCACGGTCAATTCTCTCAAAATGGCTGCTTGTGATTGTCTCAACGGAATGGTAGTGCTTGCAATTAGATGCTGTCACTCTTTGTTAAAGTTTAGCAATTAATCACATGTATAAAAGTAATTAATATTTAGCAAAAAAAATCATATATAATCCATTCATGTAGAGGGAATACTGTCAACCTTATCACCATAGATCCAACTCAACAAAATTTTCTCTAACTTTTTCAAAGTTCAACAAAAAAATATTGAGCAAAAAAAAAATTGTGGGATAACTTTGCAAAAACCTTAAAATTCAGTCTTTCGTAAAATACCCTCTATAATTTGAGGGATAAATTTGTAAATAATTGTTTAATTGAAATTTCTCTAACATAAGGCATAATATTTGTTCCCAACCTATCTTGGCCGCACTCATGGACCCACTGCGGGTCCCATTTTGCACGACATCTCGACACAGCCAACGGTCAATTTTCAACGCTCGCAACCGGTCAAAACGCGCATGCTCAAGTCATGTGCATTTTTCTCCTTTTTTACAATTCTTCTTCGCCAAGTTATTTTCGTGCCACTCTTTTTTTTTTGGCTAGTGAGACGACCTCAGCGCGCCTCAACCTTCGCAGCCCCTTTTTGCTCAATCGGTCACACATCTTCCCCCTCGGCGGTCGGCGTTGCTTAGCCAGTCGCACATCTTGCGCCTCGGTGGCCGGCGTGCCTCAACCTTCGTAATTCTTTTTTGCTCAGTCGGTCATACATCTTCCCCCTCGGCGGTTGGATTGCTCAGTCGGTCGCACATCTTCTCCCTTGGTGGCCGACGTGCCTCAACCTTTGCAACTCCTTTTTGCTCAACCGGTCGCACATATTCCCCCTCGGCGGCCAGCGTGCCTTAACTGGCGCATCCCTTTTTTGCTTAGCCAGTCGCACATCTCCTCGTTCGAGGGTCAGCCGCCTTCCCTCTTTTGGGGTTGGCCTTGGCCTCCCACCGCTACTCACTTCCTTTTCCTTCAGCCAAGCGCTATGGGAGCGTCGTGATGCATGTCGCCCGCGCTTGCATGCCAACTCTGTGATGCCCATCGTCTGCCCCTAGCACCGACTCTACAACACATGTCGTCGCGCCCATGCGCCATTTCCGTATCACATGCCCCCCGTACTGCACAGAGTCCGCGGCGCGCATGCACCGGAACAATGATACAGTGGCGCCCCCTGGCATCCAGTCACACTACCACGCCCCTTGCGTGTTGGTCTATCCTTTCACCACACCATGTGCACCTTGCCTTGGTGTGGAACATGCTTTGACCCACAACCCGGAGTGTGCATCATCCCGCAGGGATAGGCGACTATTCTCGGACACTATCTTTGTCAGGGAGCTCTAAGTGCTCTGGCATAAAGACTCACATTCTGTCAGGTAGACGTCTCCTCCGAGATGCTACCATAGCCCGTTGGATAGGCGAATCCTCTTGGACACTACCTTGGCGCGCTCCGAGTGCTCCGACACAAGGACTTACTTGCAGGGATAAGCGACTCCTCCGGGGTACTATCTCCGCTAGGGAGCTTCAAGTGCTCCGGCACGAAGACTCCCCTTCTGCCAGGTAGACGGCTCCTCCGGGATGCTACCTCGCCCGTCGGGTAGGCGACTCCTCCGAGACACTACCTTGGAGCACTCCGAGTGCTCCGGCACAAGGACTCACCCACAGGATAGGCGACTTCTCCAGGATACTATCTCTGCCAAAGTGTCTGCGTGACTAGCCTACGTGCTCTGACACTGGGGGCTTTCATCGGTACCCCTAGGGACTATGACCCACAAGTCACTCTGAGATGAGAGCAGGTCTCCAGAAGGCATTGTGCCTAGTCTTCCTGACAGTTAGGCATCGTATCTTCCCCACCGCTGCCAGGTCCTCGGCATCTCTTGACGCCCTGTGGGACTCTGCAAGGGCCTTGGACTGGTGGCTAGATTAAGGGGTTCTCTGGCCATACTGACTCTATGTGGGTTAGTCTTTCTAGACAAACAGAGTGATGATGTGCAGGGCAGGTCAGGTGAATATACGATCTGACAGTCCATGGAGCACCGGCACCTGTGGACCCCTCGGTGACGTGCCACTCCCGGGGAGGGCCACGTGTCGGTTGATGACATCATCATCTCAACCTCTATAAATATGAGTCTTGAGAATTCATTTGGGGGACCTTCAACATTTTCAGAACTCATTCTCACATTCACTTTCTCACTCAAAAAATTTAGAGAGAGAAACATACAAGACCTTGACTCTGGATCAAAGTATCGGACTGTGATTGTCGTCGTGTATTCACCCCGCGATCTTTCTTGCAGCATTGCCACCCTCAAACTATGTCTGGAAAGCCCTTGATCTATGTCCTTACTCCATCATTACCGTGTCCCACATCAACATACTTGGCATCTGACTTGCAGTGCAATATTCCTTGTGGCACCTTCACATCGACTACGAACACACTTTCTTGGTATCAATAATATTATCCCTGTCATACAACGGAAGAAAATTTTACAATTGAATCTTTCTGAGACGTAATTATGATAACGTGATATATATGAAAGGATAAAAATATAATTACCACCGTTAGAAACATGCTTTTCATATTTCCTAGAATACAAAATAACACTGTTATGAGGCGACAAAGCCTGAAAAGTAAAACATAATTTAGACATTTCCTAGTACTCGTCTCACCTACGTAACCCACATGACTTCAGCCTTTCTTAAAATTATTAAATCTGTAAGATGCAAAATCAACTTTGTTGTTTCTGATTTTTCTATTCTTCACGATTAAGCTAGTAATTTTTCTCATGGGACCCTCCTGATTAAAGCAGACAAAGGTACCCGTGATCCACATTCCTCCTTCAGCTGCATGTATCAAAACTCGAGAAGAGTTCAACCAGTAAATATTCAAAACATATATTTTCAAAAATTTTGTTCAAGATTTTAAGACCATGTTACAAGAATTTCATATGTTACAGATTCTTTAAACTGAACACATAGGGCGTGTCTCTAATCCGTTAGAGGAGACCATATTACAAGGAATTCATGCATCACATATTTTCTAGATTGAACACAGATGGCGTGTCTCTAATCCGTCCACGGTGATAGACTTAGTATGGTAGACTCTATCAATGTGGCATGCGATACTGACTTACCGCTGAAGTAACAATAGTAAATAAGGAGTGTGGGACAAAATTTCCCTCACATTTTTCAAACCTGAATATTGGGTGGATCCCATGTGTCCCTCCTCACCCTCCATAAATACCCCTCCCCTACACATCCCTTCTTCCCTTTTCTCCTCCCCTCTGAATCGGGTCCGGTCCAACACAATCATGTTCACCCAAGAACCGGTGCACTACCAGTTCACTGCTGATGAAGTCAATGACCTCTTGTCTCTCGTTACGTCTGGTTCAACCTCCGGTTCGGACATGAGCCGGTCGGTTTACACGTCGGAAGAGCGGAGAGTGAGGCGTATGGTATCGAACCGGGAGTCAGCCAGGCGGTCGAGGCAGCGGAAGAAGAGGCATTTGGAGAACCTGTCGAAGCAAATGGACCGGCTGAGACTCGAGAACCGGGAGTTAAAGAACCGGGTTGGTTTCTTTGCTTACGGTTTGCATGCTGTTGAGTGCGAGAATGAGCGGCTCCGGTTTGAATCCTTGGACCTTCAGATAAAACTATCCACTTTACATCAAACCCTGGTTACCATGGCGCAACTCCAAAACGACGACTCGTTACCTTTTAACTAAGAGATTACGGCCCGTCTAATCGCTAAACTCTCCTCTCAACCATGGCGTTCGATCGACCCTCGTGCAGTTTTTGTCGTGCTTTTGCTAGAGTGACGAGCCTCACTGGCCGTCCCTATGGACAACACGACGGGATTCCTGTCCCACCTAGCAATTCTTGTTATAGTTTCAGTTCATGCTTGACCTTTTGCTGTACATATAAAATAAGTCGTAATGAATTGATGATCCAATGGTGCTTGTTTTTCAGTTTTTATCTGCCAACAACGACGTCCAACTAGTTTGACACCGTAATACATTTACTCTGTTACGGTGGGACTTACTTGACTCGGTGGTACGGATGTGTTTACTGCAATACAATGTACAAGTTATTACCATCTAATTTTGCTGAACAACACAGTAATGATCAAAGAAATAGCATGTCTCCATCTCAACTCCACTTTTATGTCATCTAACCAAAATTTCTGGGATGTGTGCGTGTATGTCGTTGAACGTAAGGGTTCACCGTTGAACGGAATATAGCAGTGTCCGGGACTGATGGTTTCTGCAATAGATTTTCATTTGTCTTCAGTGCAGATTAGAATTAAACCATTCTGTACAAGGAAACATATGAAACCATTGAACAACGCATGGCATAGTAACAAAGGTCAACATACTGCTGATCAAGTACTGATCCCGTGTTTCAAGTAAAACTGTCAAGTGGTTTTGCGTAAGCCATGTGAGAGAGAGATTGATGTTGGTTATAAAGGCAGTATGGAGAATCTGGACTGAAGATGCCTGAGTCGAATGCTTTGCACTCTTTCCTTAAGACAGTATTTGCTCCCTTATAATCTGCTTAGGGTAGCAGCAAATCTGCCTCCCAAGATAAAACAGGCGAGACACTATTGATTACAGCAGAATGCAATCAACAGACAGAAATTTGAGAGAGAGCAAGAGAGAAATTCGAAGTGTGAAATATGATCTGACCATCAGCCTATTTATAGACACCAAAGGGTGCCAAGAACAGGTGCAAACAGTTGTGGCGGTTAAGTGACTCTGCAGATGTCACTTAACAGTCGCAATCTGTAGACACAAAATAGAGGTGCAACTTTTGAACGAAAAAGCACCAATTTCAGTTGCCATTTCAAAATAAACTGTTTCAGTTTCAAGTTGCAGCTCACAAGCTGAATTTGTCGCAAAAGTTAAGGCTGGGCTCGGGGCGAGGGCTCCTAGCGACGATGCGCACGTGCGCCTAAAAGCGCCAATAGCGCCTTTACGCCCCCGCCCCCGCCGGCGCCGGCGCGCGCGTGTGCGGTGCACCGCACATGTGCAAGTGCATGGCCATGCATACCATGTGTTTCTAGAACAATATGGTATGTCACATGGCCATTTAAATACCCTTAACTTTTCCATTTCCCAAGCCATGTGGGAACCCACTTCATGATTAGTTTCAACCTTATTAAATGCCAATGTTTGAGAGTTAATATCTCTCAAACCAATCAATCAATTTGATTGATTCTTTTTGCAACTTATTCCTTGTAGTACAAACTTTAATAAGGTAATAATCTATTATTGGAAAATTTCCAACAATTGAGACTGTGATTCCTATAAATCTGTTGATGTAGATGAGTTGTTTTAGCTAAGTACGTGTTCTCTTTGTCTTCATTGGGGAATTTAGGCATGGAGAATTTTGAGTTGACACTACCACGTTTTAACTTTCATGGTGGTGAAAATGAGGATTAAAATGTGTTAGCGTTACCTGTAACTGTGGAATCTCATTTCAGAAAATTGCATTGACAGCTAAAAGCTGCTCCGTATTTTATACTAGTCCCCAACCTTGGGAGTCCCGCTCGTCGCTGAGCTCTCTGGGCGGTATGGGTGGCGAGCCCCTCACGAGGGTGGAGGTTTTATAATTATGTGGTCTTTGCTCTTGTGCTCCAGGGTTCTCCTCTATATCTATGCTATACACACCGCACTGTCGATTGGGTGATTTATAGAGTGAAAAAGACAATATAATTGGAGTTAGGATCTTCGCAAGGTGATCATGTTTCGGAAACATGGTCAATCTCGTAGAATATTTTGTCATGCATTTGTTTTATTTATTAGGTTTTTTTTCTTTTCATTGTTCGTTGCAGAGTTATTTCGCAACACAAATACACGATAATGAACCAAGGGGGTTGGTTGAGTTGGCAAGGGGTCTCAAGGAGTGACCTCGAGGTCCCGTGTTCGATTCCTCCCCCCTGCGGTTATCCATATTTGCAGTTCTAGTATTTCCCTTTGAAAAATTCAAAAAAAAAATACACGATAATGAAATTCGATGACAAGTGTTTGAAATCACTTTCACTTTTGGTTTTTTGTTTCCAAGAAAACCAAAATCAAAACCAGTTAGTTTTTATTTTTTACAAAAACACGTGATCGTTTGATTACTCAGTTTGTATTTTGAATTTTTTTCTTTTGGGTGTTTGATTACCCAGTTTTTATTTTGAAATTTTTCTTTTGGGTGGTGGTGGGGCGTGGCGGTGGGGTGGCAGTGGTGGTGGTCTCAAAACAAAAACCAAAATTGGAAACCCAAAACCCCAAAATAAAAGTTTTAAAAAACAATCATGTTTTAAAAACTGGTTTTCAAAACTCAAGAAAAAAAAAACGATTCCGGTTTAACCGGTTTTCAAACGGTACCTTAATCTAGACGCATCAATCATACCTACATATTAGCTGTTGATGGCATGCCATGTGTCATTACTAATATGGTAACTCAACTGATCAACAAAGGGATAATACAATTTTAGTCCCTTGAACTATTCCCGCTTTTTTATTTTGGTCCCTGTACTTTAAAACCCGTTAAATCAGTCTCTGTACTTTGTGCCGTCATCAAATCGATCCCTCCGTTGAGATTTTCTGTCAAAAGAGAGCACGGGGTCATTTTTTGAAGGGTATTTCCGACAAGCGAAGACAAGGTACAGGGACTGATTTAACGACCCCGTGCTCTCTTTTGACAGAAAATCCCAACAGAGGGATCGATTTGATGACAGCACAAAGTACAGGGACTGATTTAACGGATTTTAAAGTACATGGACCAAAATAAAAAAGCGGGGATAGTTCAAGGGACTAAAATTGTATTATCCCATCAACAAAAGTGTAGTACAATTCCGAAGGACATGGATTTGAGTGTTGAGACTCAGGTAGAGTCATCGTGGCTTCATATGCCGATCAGAGAGATGAGATTAGTCGTGGCCTCACCCTCACCTACCCTCAAAATCAAAAGATGGCACCTTTTGCCTCAGCTTTTGCCAAGTTTGCTTTTTCAAAGAAGGTCTAAAATCCAAACCAACAGTGGGAGCACATCACCATTGCCCAATCGTGGTCGTTGCATGCATGTGAAAGAAATGGTAGTTATAAACCTTTTATTAAAGAATCATCACTTTAAGATGGGTGACTGCAATTACCTTACCAAAGTTGTTCTCGAGAATCTTCTATACTACGCTCAGAGCTACCGAAGACATGTGGCAGCTTCTTCATGGCTAGAACTTCTTAATCATTCTTATGTTCTTTAATTCTTTTTCTGCATTGACCATTTGATCAGGGTTCCCAGTTCCAACCATGGACCAGATTCATCAAGTAGAAACAAATACAGATACAGATTCTTATATATCTGTAGCTTTAAGAAATAGACCCTCATGGGTAAAGTCCGGCAACCATGAAGGTCTCTGGATAAGGCCCTACAACGAAGAAAAAAGAGGTTCCTTGGTGAGGTCTGACGACCATAGAAGTCTCGAGACGAGGTTTGCCGACTAAGGAAAATGAGGTCCCCACGTGAGTTCTGACGACCATAAAGATCTCGAGGCAACCGCGACCATGACAAAAATGACTCAAGAAAAGAAGTCTGAGACGAAGTATAGAGACACAAGAAAATAAAGTTTCGACGAGGATAAGCATAAAGAGCCTGGATCCAACTTATGGCATAAGGATGAGTAAAATAAGTACCGGGCCTAATAGTTTAAAATAAACTTGGCTAAATAATATCCTACAATGGTCTAATAAATTGAACAACAAATATGACGTGCATTTGGTCAGTCAATTTCTCTATGCTCCTCATACGACTCATTTTGCAATCATCCTTTACAACTTCTAATACATCAAGGTACCTTATTTCATGGCTTACATTTCTCAATTTATTCTTTTCTTGAGTTACATGCATATTTTGATATTTCATTAGGTTGGTGATCCAACCGGTTAACACTTTACTACTGGTTTTTGCTTCTTTCTTGATATTTCTCTTATTTTTTTGTGGACTAAGAAACAGACCCTCACAGCCCGTTCTGGTACGAGAAACAAAATGGAGAGTCTTATTGGAATTATGAGAGTTATAGAATATTTTAGACTTAAGATTATAGGGAATAAAAAATTGACATATCAGTATATCATTTTATACATCCAACTCAAAACCGATTAAAACGCTACAAGACTGTATATAGAGTATCAATTAATATTCTTTCCGTTATAGGATCTTATATCTCAACACCTTTATGGGGTAATTCTTAAACCTCAAGCAAGGTTACGAGAATAAAGTTCTGAAATGAGTCCAACTGAGCTATTGCAAAGTTTTGTTGGAAAGAAGTTACTAACACAAATTGTAAACGTGAACTTGATTATTGACAAATCTTAAAGAGTCAAATACCACTTTCTCTCTCTAAAAGTTGATTCTCTGCCTTCTCTCTACAATCTAGCTTTCCATAGCAAAGCCACCATGGCCGCCCCACCGTACGTTGGCGCGCGTGGGGCGACGCCCGAATTCCGGCCTAGTCTTAGATTTTTGTTCCGTCTCGTTGTGTGTTGGGTTCTTAATTTGAGGTTTGAGTGTTTGACTATTATAGTGGCCGGCGACGGATGGAGCGTGGACGACGGGGACAATGGCGGTACGGTGAGGCGCCATCTACCTTGGTCTGCGCCGATCTATCTAGATCAATGTAGATCTGGATGATGTTCTTGATCTACTAGATCGTTTGGAACGAAATCGATATGGCCGAAATTTTAGGGGCGGTGGCCGGAATCTTGCCGGCAGAATACGGGATCACTAACAGGCTATGGGTTGATCGTGCTCAATGATATGCTGGATTGACAAGGTTGTCGTTGCTAAGGTTGTTTTCTTCAAATCCGACAGTGGTCGGATTTCCACCGGCGGCGGCCAGAATCCCACCGGCGGCTGCAGAATTTTTTTGGCAACAGTGCGGGCTCAATAGCAGACTGGGGGGTTGAACTTTGTGGTTAATGGATTCTATTTTTTGGGTTTGGTGTGGTACAATAGGTTGTCTTCGAGGGTGAGGGGGGGATAAGGCCTTAGGGGGGGGGGGGGGCTTAGGGGTTTGGGCGTGTGTGTGTTGGGGGGGGGGGGGGGGTTAGGGCCCTGGGGAAGGGGGGAGGAGTAATGGGGGTAACCTGCTCTATGAGTATTGGGGGGGGGGGGAGGGGGGGATAGGGATACAGTCTGGCTTAGCCGGTTGTGTTTGTTGGTTTGCCGCCCGGGTTTTTCAGTTGCCATGTTTGGGGTGGCAATATCGGTAAAATATCGTGAAATATAATGACCCATGCAAGGTTTACAGCCTCCTGATTTTGCGCTGTGATCCCTTTGGTTATCGAGTACACCTTCAATTTTCGTATGGCTCCGGTTGACTTCCTCATTGTAATTTTGGTGCTTTCATTTTTGTTTGTATCGGTTTTATTAGGTGTTGTATATAACCTATAGGTCTTCACGTGTTACTTTAAGTTAGGCTGAAGTGTAGAATATGCTCTGCTTTAGTTTAATTGTAATTTGTATCTGGCCTATAGGTTAGTTGTTAGTTTTCTTGTATATACAAAGTCACGAAAATATCGTGACATTTTCAGCCATTTGGCAAACTCTTGTACTCGCTACAAAAGCACTTTATTATCAATGCTACTATCATCTTTATCAAAAAAAAAAACAAACTTATAAACGCGGTGTTGTATGTATCGATGTATATCTATGTTCGTCTGTGTACTTGTAAAGTGTAAACTTTTGGGGCATTTGGAATGGCCAAATATGAGGAGTACGTAATTAATAATTGATGAACTAAAGGTTGCGTTTGGGATCCAAACTTTGCCCCATCAAATCCATTTGGTATCACCATTGGGCCCAAAAGTGCAAAAGGGAAGAAAAGATTGGGAAGAGAAGATGACCAGAGCCAATGCTTCCATGTAGTTGCAGAATTCTTCATCTTCATATTTAAGTAGCACTCAAACTTGGAACCATCATACAGATGACACCTAAACCTAATTAATGGTCACTAAAGTGGTGTCTGGGGTCAGTTTGTCTGTCTCTACCTCCGTGTTCCTCAGCAAACAATGAAACTTCTTAGAAGTACTCAAGACTTGATGTTTGTGTTTCTTTGTTGACCAAAAAAAACTGGACCAGTTGATGAAAAAGTTGGATTTAGTGGTACCATGGACCTATAAAGATGAAGTTAACAATGATATCTTTTTTATTTGCAATCTCACTGATTCATATGCAATCTAACACTGTGTAAGCTATGATTGGCACTTTGGGTACTCACGAAGATCACGTTGTCCCGCTTAATTAGCTCTATCAACCAGATACATTTCCATTCCTAATTTATGTAATCCACTTTTAGAGACCGTATAGCATTGATTCTCAAAAGTATATTTTGAATAAATAATAAAAAGTTTATATTCACATTTAATCTATTTTTAACATAGTAAATTAAAAATTGTTAAAGGTGTCTGAATAAAAAAAGAGTGAAAGAATTGAATGTTTAGTGTGACAAAATGACCATATAGTGTACTAAATCAAAATCCAAGAAAATGAGGATTCTCGATTTAATCAGTTTTTAACACAAGTAGATTTAATCAATTTACCTTTTTTTGTCAAACACTTCGAGCCAGATTAATCTGAATTTAATCAGGTTTAACAGTTTTAGAATCAATCTCACACGTCCTCTTATTATCTCTTCATTATCATCGCCATCTGAAACTTTATTTTATAGTAGTCCGGAATCATTTAGTTGAGTCATTCATTTTTATATCAAAGCACGCATTCTCGGTAACCTTTTTTTTTTGATAAACCAGATAATTGCATAGATAAAAAGTGTTTACAGGGATAGCTATTATGGCAAAGTAAAGCATATTCACGACGCAAGCGTCATGAGGTACATACAAAGTAAAGGTAAAAGAAATACACGTGACACCAGAAATAACAAGTTCTTGCACAAATGGGGGATCACAAAAGATGAAGGAGAGAGAAAGATCTCATTGCAGCAAAATCTCGTACACCCAGTCCTGATATACAGATATACGGGTATGACACGCAAAAGCTGCTAAAGATCTGGCCTCTTTTAGATGCAAGACTATAGTCCTGTCAATGCTGCAGTAATGAAGATCAACTATAATATAACATGTATCATATAGAATCGGTGCCACCTGAGCTGGGATTTCTTCAGTACCCGTCATCTGAGAGAGGATAAGCTTTGAATTAGTAAGAATTTTAATATGAAATAATTGCCTATGCTTCGCCCATTCTACCACAGTAAGAACTCCCTTAGCCAGTGCAGTTGATGGATCAGAGGCAGATTTGGAGATTGCAGCAGACCCACACTTTTGATGAAGATGGTTAAAGCACGAGATTCCTACCCCTACTTTTAAAAGTTTTGGGTTAAAGCAGATAGCCATGTACAATAAAAGAGGATCTTTATGTTTGCAAGTACATGGCATATCGCTTCTTTGAAGATTAAAGGGAATGGGAAGTTTGGGAGGATTAGGTGGGGTAATTTTAGCTGAGTGAGGAGAAAGTTTGTGGTAGGCTAAGTTGACTTTGATGTGAAGATCTTGTATGCTGCGAGTTACGTCAACATGCTTAAATTCAGTTTGACGGAAAATTTGATGATTGCGATTCGTCCAGATACCCAAGAGGGTTGTAATGATAGCCTGAGTGTGGTTCATATATGAGTTTTTAAGGATTGTGTGCTCAAGCCATGCTATAAGCCATTCCCGAAGAGGGCTCCATACATTGTCAGATCTGATATCTGCGGGTCCTCCAAACCAAATAGGTCGAACTTTTGGGCACGATAAGAAAAGATGATCAATAGTTTTAGGTGCATTGAGACATAGGGGGCAAGAGGCTGAGGCTGTGATATTGAATCGCTGAAGTGCCGTGTGTAAAGGTAACCGATCCCATAAGATTTGCCAGACAAGAAATTTCATTTTGTAGGGAACTGGTAGAGACCAAACGGCTTTCCAGAATTTAGATTCCGGAGACGGTAGAGATGTCAGCTGCCCCAGACTACGAAGTTGTTCTCTAATTCTCAGTAACTTATAGCAAGCAAATCTTTTCTAGTTATCTCTCTCCAAGTTATTCTCAACCATAATCATCTCACCCCCATCAACAGCACAAATCACATCCTTTAGGGGGATTGAAAATTTTACTTACGCATGAACAAACCATCTCAAGAGATGTTTTGTCATCTTTCCCCTAATTGGCGTTTTCAAGCTATCACGATCACACAACACCTAACATAGCTCCAATTTAGCCAACATTTTGTTTGGAGTGACATTCTCGTCGATCTCTCACTCTTCTTGCATTTCTTAACATAGATGATCAAAGATATTTGTGTACCCGTTTAACATCGATGTGACTTCTTCCCGAGGCCTCCTCCTAAATTTACTAAGTTTGCATTTCTAGTACTCCGTCTTAGACGTGGTTAAACAAAATCCTTTCAGCGCTAAAAGCACATATTTATAACTCTAACTTAATTTCTAATTAATTCAAGCAAATAAATTTTATTATGTGTGTTACCATATGCACTAGATTATGGGCCAGGAATGGGATGCCCAAAGCCAGTGATACAATGGGGCCAACGGTGGGCCACGAATCTCCAAACGGGCCGGTCAGTCATCAATTAAAACCAGCCCAACGATCTCGACCATACGACGTCGCACCGTTGGCTAAACACCAAGAACACTTTTTGAAATAGCAAACGTCTAAAAAGAGCCCGCCGACGCCCGAGAGACCACATTTTGAAACGGGGGCGAAATCCAGTTCAAAATTCCGTCGCCTCCGGTAGCAAGGCGAAGGCGAGAGAGGGAGGGTGGACGCGGCGGTTGGTGATCCGATGGAGAAGATATGCGTGGCAGTGAGGGTGAGGCCGGCGGCGAGTGAGGAGAGCTCAAACGCAGCGCACTGGAAAGTAGAAAGCAATTGCATTTCTCTTCACAGATCTCTCGGCACCCCCGTCTCCGGCGCCTCTTACGCTTTCGGTACCCAGCCATCGCATCGCTTCTTCGCTTTCTCTTTCTTTTTGCTTAATATCCCATAGGCCAAGTGTTTGCTTGAGTTGCTTGTTTGTGCGTTTTCAGATCATGTGTTCGACCAAGATTGCACCAATTCTACGGTTTACGAGCTGCTCACCAAGGACATCATTCGCGCTGCAGTTGACGGTTTCAACGGTAGCACAAACTCCTGTTATGCCTGATTCGTCTTTCGGCTCCTTGAGATTTGTTCTCAGATACTCGAATTAAGTTCTTACTTTAGTGTTATACGTCTGTTGTTGTTCTTTGTCTGCCATGTTAGTGTATTACGGGGCCACACGGTTTAGCATGAGCTTTAGCTTTCGGAGCAGACAATAACTTAACGATGATATTAGAGTTCTCGTTGCGCAAAGTCTTGGGTTCAATTCTACCCGCTTGCATTTTTGGTCTCCTTTACAAAATTGCGCACTGCATGCGTTTTAATTGTGAAGTTGGTGCTGGTGCATCTTGAGTTCTTGGTTTGTCTCTCAAGTGCAGGCTCCCCATTGACATAAGGGGCAGTGTTAAGCATTGAGTTTTTAGAGCAAATGGTAACTTACGCAATTAATTCAGGGCCTAATGGCATTTGGGTTAAAAGGGGAAAATGTAGAATAACTTTGTTGGCTATGCTTCTTAACGATGCTTGGAAGTATTCATCGTGTGATGTTTGTGGTGCCACTCTTAGGAATTGGAGCTTATTTCAAAGTGAATTAGCTAATTCTGAATCAGCTTCATCTATAAATGCTAGAATTCTTACTGGCATTTTTTCTGCTAAATAATTGCGAAAGAAACGGTTTTTTCTTGCTTCTAATGAGCAACAAGTTATCACAGCATAAGGAAGGTATTTGGGATTTTGCTATTTCTTTTGTTGGAATTATATGCTAAACATATTAATTCGAAGTTTTGGACAACGAAGGCCTGATCAGAGAAGGATTTGTTACTCAGTGAACAGCCATTTCTGCAATTTACAAATCCAAACTACAAATTTTGTTTAAATTTTATTAAAATCACAGCACAGTTTATACTGCATTTTATCACGATTAAAGTGTGAGCAAACGAAGTGAAGGCTTCTGCATTACAAGTCTTGTTTAACTGACACTAAGCACTGCCATAACTACTGGGAGGTCAGTTAATTAAGTCTCAAGAAGCATAACTGGGAAGCTACACGTCTTTTGAAGGTCCAAACTCATTCCAAGTTGGCTAATGTATGGCATGTCCATTGTTGAAAAAGTTTCTTTTTTATGTCACTTGCAAGTAAACATAAGAGTGCTCGTCTTCATGTACTTATAAATGAATGAGAAATCATTTTGGATGGCAGCAAAGTTTCTATTGTCTTCTCTTGAACCTTTCTTTGTTTTCTGTACTTTGCTATGGTGTTTCACCTGGGTATGCGTTCTTCTAGATGTTCTGGCATTTTTCTGCCTTGGACTCCATAGTTTCTTCAAATAATTAGTTGAAGAAAATGTTGTTCAACCTCGAACTTAAGAATAACATTGTAATGCCTCCAACTTAGCAAGATATACCTTATTAGTGCTCATCCACATTGATATGAAGTTGGCAATCATGACATTCAGGAACTGCATTTGCATATGGGCAGACCAGCAGTGGCAAGACATTTACCATGAATGGCTCTGACAATGATCCAGGAATCATTCACCGAGCAGTGCATGATATATTTCAGAAAATTCAGATGGTATTATCATTACTCCTTAATATTACTATTGCCGCCGCTGCTGCTTTTGTTGTTGTCCTTGGTATCATGATTTTGCCTGCAACAATGGTTTTCTCTTTTACTAACTTCTAATTGATGTCCACAGACAACTGATCGAGAGTTTCTCATTCGAGTGTCCTACATGGAAATATATAATGAAGAAATTAATGATCTTTTTACTGTAGAGAACCAGAAACTTCAAATTCACGAGAGTTTGGAGGTAAGCAATTCAGAACTTACTTGGGCACTTGCAAGTTTTTCTACATATATCAAAATATTGATTCTTCGTTCTCTTCTAGCGTGGAATTTTTGTTGCAGGCCTAAGGGAGGAAATTGTTAATAGTGCTGAACAAGTACTCAAGCTCATTCAACTGGGGGAAGGTTTGGCCCTCTATAAGGAATTCTTGCACTTTCCAGTGGTATTATCATTTTTGTGGTTAAATTGATGCATATGTCTGGGGAATGACTTATTTACAGTAAATAGGCACTTCGGTGAGACAAATATGAATGCGCGAAGCAGTAGATCCCACACCATCTTTAGGATGGTACGTCCTTGAGCTATTTTTGGAAATACTCCTCTGTTCTCTATCTTTTTGCATAATCTACTCTAAGCATTCCACAGCAAAGAATAATAGAAAATACTAGAATGCTTAACTCATTTTGTTATTCTGAAACATAAGGTGATTGAAAGCAAGGGAAAGGAGACAGGCTCTACTGATTATTTAAGTTCAGATGATGCAGTTCGCGTTTCTGTCCTGGTTTGTGTTTTCAGTTAACTAGCAAATAGCTGCATTTAAGTCCTTTTCAAGTTTTCTACAGTTCTTGTTTTGTTGTAGTTGTTAGGTGAATCTAAAAAGCGTATTTTCTGATTGCGTTTTTCACTTTATCTGGAAGTAGAATTTGGTGGACTTAGCTGGGTCTGAACGG
This sequence comes from Escallonia rubra, assembly GCA_033065855.1. Taxonomy (NCBI): domain Eukaryota; kingdom Viridiplantae; phylum Streptophyta; class Magnoliopsida; order Escalloniales; family Escalloniaceae; genus Escallonia; species Escallonia rubra. The sequence continues at coordinate 1,743 of JAVXUO010000457.1, read as the reverse complement.
ATTGCTAAAACTGGAGCAGGAGGAGTCCGTTTGAAGGAAGGAAAGCACATTAACAAGAGCTTAATGGCACTTGGTAATGTTATTAATAAATTAAGCGAAGGCGCAAAGCAAAGGTACTCTTTTATACCTAGTCGGTGATTAACCTGGTAAAAAGGCAATGAGCTGGAGGTTAATTTGCTTGTGCAGGGGACACATTCCTTATCGCGATAGTAAACTCACTCGTATCCTCCAACCTGCTCTTGGTGGGAATGCAAAAACATCAATTATTTGCACAGTAGCCCCTGAGGAGGTAGCGTAGCATATATATACAAAGTGTTGTGTTGTCAAATTGATACTACCTTCAGGGTGTAATTTAATTTAAGTTGATATGTCTAGGTTCACGTTGAGGAAACAAAGGGAACCCTCAAGTTTGCCAGCAGAGCTAAACGCATCACGAACTGCGTTCAAGTTAATGAGGTTTGTCTTTCATTATGTACAGTGCCAGTGATCGCTTTCTAACCCGATATGTTTCATGTATTGACCGATGTACATAGTGTTATATCTTTATTTTTCCTCTTACTAATGCTTTGTGTGCGGGGATAAATGAAGTTCAAAGAAATAGTTGTTGAAAAGTTGATATGCCTGCTCCGGGGTCCAAAATTATGGATAATTATCGTTCAATGTCTTGTAGATTCTGACGGATGCTGCCTTACTGAAGCGACAGAAATTAGAGATTGAGGAACTGCGCAAGAAACTTCAGGTAATGATCACATTTTTTCACCGCACACCAATAAGATTAATGACCCTCTTACTGCGGTTTCTTTAGGGATCTCATGCGGGGGTGCTGGAACAAGAAATCTTGAATTTGCGAAATGACATGCTCAAGGTAGATAGTTCTATACATTATAAGAATCTTCTGAGTCCATTCTCTAATTCTTGTGAGCATGAGTTATGGCATTTGAAAAAGCAATAGTATTATCTTGTCAAAGTGCATATTTTATGCAATTTCTTTCGTCAGTATGAACTGGAGCGCGAAAAGCTTGCTATGGAACTAGAAGAGGAGAGGAAATCACACAGGGAACGAGGTCAATGCATTAGGGAGCAACAGATGGGTCTTGACAATTCTAACAGTGTTGTCTTTTCGGGCTCTGACACAAACTCTAGCCAGGTAGAACTGGTGGAATTCTTTTGAAATACCTATGCTTTCTTTTTCTGCTTTGGCCATTAATTATTCTTAAGTTCTTTATGCTGAAAATGTCAATAGTCAGTCCTATCCCAATCCTTATTCTTTAACTATCAAAAAGATGAGTTACCTTCCACCCCCTTCTCCCCCCTAACCCTCCCCCCCCCCCCCCCACCCCCACATGCCTAATGTCTTTTTCAGCATCACTTTGATTCATTACAACTAACTAATTATGCCTAATTTTCCCTGCATTACTCGTTATGCTTTATTATGCCTAATGTCTCTGCAACCCATGTATGATAGGGGAAAACAAAAGCTTGAAACCAATATGAGGTTAGGATGACGTGCAAACTTTACGCTTTTGTAAGAAAAGAAAATTTTAGCCTTCTTACTAAAAAGGAGAATATTTTTGAGATGCTTTAGTCACAAAATTCGTGCCATTCTCCTTGTTTTGCTTTGTTTCACGTACTATTGTTGTTTGTTAAACATTACTGACGGATGAGTTCACTTAATTTTCCCTGCATTACTCGTTATGCTTTTGGGAATAATTTTTGTGCTTTTCTTCATATTTTAAGGTTTGA
>JAVXUO010001963.1:0-187015 GCA_033065855.1 Escallonia rubra | reverse complement strand
GGGGTGCCGTGTGTAATTTATCCTTTTGTTTATTGGTTATTGTTGGCCTTTTATATTATGACTTTACCTTCTTCTTCTTTTTTTGTAATTTTCCTTTTATGTGTTTTCTTATGTTGATACCTGGAGATGTCATTCGAATACGTATTTTGTCTATTTCTTTATCCTCTATAAACTTTTTTTTTTTTAATTTTCCTTTTATGTATTTCTTCTGTTGATACCTGGAGATGTCATTTGAATACGTATTTATCTATTTCTTTATCCTTTATAAACTTGATATAACTTAACTACTTATAATCCTTTCCACATGTATGTATTTATATTACTTGACCAGAAAGGTTGCTTCTTTAATAAAATACAAGCACATGGTGCTTGCACTATAGAGTTAAGAAAACGAACAAGAGGCAGGTGGAATTGTGGATGCAAAGTTCACTTTATTCTTCAAACTTAGATTGGAAACTATAGCAATTGCAGAAACAAAACACTTTGCAGAAAGGAACTGGAACTGATAGGCTTGCATGTTAGCTCCACTATCTATCTATGGGGCTAAAATTTGGAAATGCAAACTTACTGCGGAAAACTACCTGAATCACCAACAAGAAACTTCAACCCTCCAACGAATCTATTCCCTCAACATATGCTTCGTCCGTGTGCAGGCTTCTGCAGGAGGGCAGTCCAACAAAATAGATCCATGTGAAAGCATTGGATACTTGTACTTTACGTTTTGTTATTTTTACATTTCGCGTTTGCTATGTGTATGGTAAAACTTTAGCGCATTTCCTACCAAATAGTTGGGCTTTTGTCACCCTCTTGACCTTTTTTTTTTGCTCTATCCTCGTGTCGTAATACTAGTGATCATTAGTGACGAAAATAAATACTGAAACGTGCCAAACATTTTATTATCATTTTTTGCCGGAAATTAGCAATTTAGGAGACTTTTTTTTTTTCTTTCCGAAGCTTACACTTTTTATAACTTTGGCCTTCCTTTAGTCATTTTTTGACCACCCGTTATGCGTGTCCTAGTGGCAATCGTTAAGCCGAGGGCACGCTAGATAGTTCACTTAAACACCGAGGTGAATTTCACAACTTATTACTTTGGGGGATATTTTTGCAAAATTTGATAAAGACAAACATTAATAAATGGATGAGGAGATCTCTCTCTCTCTCTCTCTCTCTCTCTAGTCTCTCCCCACCCCCCTCATTTTTCAGAGCTCCCCTTATCACTCTCTCTCAGAATCCCCAGCTCTTTGGCATTCATACCTTCTCTCAATTTCAAGCAATATGGCGTCTCCCGGTTCAACTAAAAAGTTTTGGGGGAACTTTTTTTTGTAGAATGTACTACAGACATACAAAAAAATGGGTCTAGTCCTTTCTCTGTCTCTTTGTATTTGTCTCTACTCCTTTATCTATTAAAACCACACTCCCTCTCTGAATCTCAATCTCTTAGATCACTATCGCTCTCCCTATCAAACATCTTAAACTCTATCACGGTCAATTCTCTCAAAATGGCTGCTTGTGATTGTCTCAACGGAATGGTAGTGCTTGCAATTAGATGCTCTCACTCTTTGTTAAAGTTTAAGCAATTAATCACATATATAAAAGTAACTAATATTTAGCAAAAAAATCATATATAATCCATTCATGTAGAGGGAATACTGTCAACCTTATCACCATAGATCCAACTCAACAAAATTTTCTTTAACTTTTTCAAAGTTCAACAAAAAAATATTGAGCAAAAAAAAAATTGTTGGATAACGTTGCAAAAACCTTAAAACTCAGTCTTTCATAAAATACCCTCTATAATTTGAGGGATAAATTTGTAAATAATTGTTTAATTGAAATTTCTCTAACAGAAGACATAATATTTGTTCTCAACCTATCTTGGCCGCACTCATGGACCCACTGCGGGTCCCATTTTGCACGACATCTCGATACAGTCAACGGTCAATTTTCAACGCTCGAACCGGTCAAAAGGCGCACGCTCAAGTCACGTGCATTTTTCTCCTTTTTTACAATTCTTCTTCGCCAAGTTATTTTCGTGCCATTCTTTTTTTGGCTAGCGAGACGATCTCAGCGCGCCTCAACCTTTGCAGCCCCTTTTTGCTCAACCAGTCGCACATCTTCCCCCTCGGCGGTCGGCGTTGCTTAGCCAGTCGCACATCTTGCGCCTCGGCGGCCAGCGTGCCTCAACCTTCTCAATTCTTTTTTGCTCAGTCGGTCATACATCTTCCCCCTCGGCGGTTGGATTGCTCAGTCGGTCGCACATCTTCTCCCTTGGTGGCCGACGTGCCTCAACCTTTGCAACTCCTTTTTGCTCAACCGGTCGCACATATTACCCCTCGGCGACCAGCGTGCCTTAACTGGCGCATCCCTTTTTTGCTCAGCCAGTCGCACATCTCCTCGTTTGAGGGTCGACCGCCTTCCTTCTTTTGGGGTTGGCCTTGGCCTCCCACCGCTACTCACTTCCTTTTCCTTCAGCCAAGCGCTATGGGAGCGCCATGATGCATGTCGCCCGCACTTGCATGCCAACTCTGCGATGCCCGTCGTCCGCCCCTAGCGTCGACTCCGCGACACCTGTCGTCGCGCCCATGTGCCATTTCCATATCACATGCCCCCCGTACCGCACAGAGTCCGCGACGCGCATGCACCGAACCGCTGATACAGTGGCGCCCCCTGGCATCCAGTCACACTACCACGCCCCTTGCGTGTTGGTCTATCCTTTCACCACACCATGTGCACCTTGCCTTGGTGTGGAACATGTTTTGACCCACAACCCGGAGTGTGCAGCATCCCGCGGGGATAGGCGACTCTTCCCGGACACTATCTTTGTCAGGGAGCTCTAAGTGCTCTGGCATAAAGACTCACATTCTGCTAGGTAGACGTCTCATCCGAGATGCTACCATAGCCCGTTGGATAGGCGAATCATCTTGGACACTACCTTGGCGCGCTCCGAGTGCTCCGACACAAGGACTTACTCGCAGGGATAAGTGACTCCTCCGGGGTACTATCTCCGCCAGGGAGCTTCAAGTGCTACGGCACGAAGACTCCCCTTCCGTCAGGTAGACGGCTTCTCCGGGATGCTACCTCAGCCCGTCGGGTAGGCGACTCTTCCAGGACACTACCTTGGAGCGCTCCAAGTGCTCCGGCACAAGGACTCACCCGCGGGATGGGCAACTTCTCCAGGATACTATCTCTGCCAGAGTGTCTGCGTGACTAGCCTACGTGCTCCGACACTGGGGGCTTTCATCGGTACCCCTAGGGACTATGACCCACAAGTCACTCCGAGACGGGAGCAGGTCTCCAGAAGGCATTGCACCTAGTCTTCCTGGCAGTTAGGCATCGTATCTTCCCCACCGTTGCCAGGTCCTCGGCATCTCTTGACGCCCTGTGGGACTCTGCAAGGGCCTTGGACTGGTGGCTAGATCAATGGGTTCTCTGGGCATACTGACTCTATGTGAGCCAGTCTTTCTAGACAAACAGAGTGATGTTGTGCAGGGCAGGCCAGGTGAATATACGATCTGACAGTCCGTGGAGCACCGGCACCTGTGGACCCCTCGGTGACGTGCCACTCCCGGGGAGGGCCACGTGTCGGTTGATGACATCATCATCTCAACCTCCATAAATATGAGTCTTGAGAAATCATTTGGGGGGACTTCAACATTTTCAAAACTCATTCTCACATTCACTTTCTCACTCAAAAAATCTAGAGAGAGAAACATACAAGACCTTGACTCTGGATCCAAGTATCGGACTGTGATTGTCGTCGTATATTCACCCCGCCATCTTCCTCGCAGCATTGCCACCCTCAAACTCTGTCTGGGAAGCCCTTGGTCTCTGCCCTTACTCCATTCTTACCGTGTCCCACATCAACATACTTGGCATCTGACTTGTACTGCAATATTCCTTGTGGCACCTCACATCGACTGCGAATACACTTCCTTGGCATCAATAATATTATCCCTGTCATACGACGGAAGAAAATTTTACAATTAAATCTTTTTGAGACGTAATTATGATAACGTGATATATATGAAAAGGATAAAAATATAATTACCACCGTTAGAAACATGCTTTTCATATTTCCTAGAATACAAACATGGTTGCACGTATAACACTGTTATGAGGCGACAAAGCCTGAAAAGTAAAACATAATTTAGACATTTCCTAGTACTCGTCTCACCTACGTAACCCACATGACTTCAGCCTTTCTTAAAATTATTAAATCTGTAAGATGCAAAATCAACTTTGTTGTTTCTGGTTTTTCTATTCTTCACGATTAAGCTAGTAATTTTCTCATGGGACCCCCTGATTGAAGCAGACAAAGGTACCCGTGATCCACATTCCTCCTTCAACTGCATGTATCAAAACTCGAAAAGAGTTCAATCGATAAATATTCAGAACATATATTTTCTAAAATTTTGTTCAAGATTTTAAGATTATGTTAAAAGAATTTCATATATTACAGATTCTTTAAACTGAACACAGACGGCGTGTCTCTAATCCGTTAGAGGAGACCATATTACAAGGAATTCATATGTCACAGATTTTCTAGATCGAACACAGATGACATGTCTCTAATCCGTCCACGGTGATAGACTTAGTATGGTAGACTCTATCAATGTGGCATGCGATACTGACTTACCGCTGAAGTAACAATAGTAAATAAGAAGTGTGGGACAAAATTTCCCTCACATTTTTCAAACCTAAATATTGGGTGGATCCCATGTGTCCCTCCTCACCCTCCATAAATACCCCTCCCCTACACATCCCTTCTTCCCTTTTCTCCTCCCCTCTGAATCGGGTCCGGTCCATCACAATCATGTTCACCCAAGAACCGGTGCACTACCAGTTCACTGCTGATGAAGTCAATGACCTCTTGTCTCTCGTTACGTCTGGTTCAACCTCCGGTTCGGACATGAGCCGGTCGGTTTACACGTCGGAAGAGCGGAGAGTGAGGCGTATGGTATCGAACCGGGAGTCAGCCAGGCGGTCGAGGCAGCGGAAGAAGAGGCATTTGGAGAACCTGTCGAAGCAAATGGACCGGCTGAGACTCGAGAACCGGGAGTTAAAGAACCGGGTTGGTTTCTTTGCTTACGGTTTGCATGCTGTTGAGTGCGAGAATGAGCGGCTCCGGTTTGAATCCTTGGACCTTCAGATAAAACTATCCACTTTACATCAAACCCTGGTTACCATGGCGCAACTCCAAAACGACGACTCGTTACCTTTTAACTAAGAGATTACGGCCCGTCTAATCGCTAAACTCTCCTCTCAACCATGGCGTTCGATCGACCCTCGTGGAGTTTTTGTCATGCTTTTGCTAGAGTGACGAGCCTCACTGGCCGTCCCTATGGACAACACGACGGGATTCCTGTCCCACCTAGCAATTCTTGTTATAGTTTCAGTTCATGCTTGACCTTTTGCTGTACATATAAAATAAGTCGTAATGAATTGATGATCCAATGGTGCTTGTTTTTCAGTTTTTATCTGCCAACAACGACGTCCAACTAGTTTGACACCGTAATACATTTACTCTGTTACGGTGGGACTTACTTGACTCGGTGGTACGGATGTGTTTACTGCAATACAATGTACAAGTTATTACCATTTAAGTTTGCTGAACAACACAGTAATGATCAAAAGGAATAGCATGTCTCCATCTCAACTCCACTTTTATGTCATCTAACCAAAATTTCTGGGATGTGTGTGTGTGTGTGTGTGTGTCGTTGAACGTAAGGGTTCACCGTTGAACGGAATATAGCAGTGTCCGGGACTGATGGTTTCTGCAGTGGATTTTCATTTGTCTTCAGTGCAGATTAAAATTAAACCATTCTGTACAAGGAAACATATGAAACCATTGAACAACGCATGGCATAGTAACAAAGGTCAAAATACTGCTGATCAAGTACTGATCGATCCCGTGTTTCAAGTAAAACTGTCAAGTAGTTTTGCGTAAGCCATGTGAGAGAGAGATTGAGACTGTGATTCCTATAAATCTGTTAACGTAGATGAGTTGTTTTAGCTAAGTACGTGTTCTCTTTGTCTTCATTGGGGAATTAGGCATGGAGAATTTTGAGTTGACACTACCACGTTTTAACTTTCATGGTGGTGAAAATGAGGATTAAAATGTGTTAATGTTACCTGTAACTGTGGAATCTCATTTCAGAAAATTGCATTGACTGCTAAAAGCTGCTCCGTATTTTATACTAGTCCCCAACCTTGGGAGTCCCGCTCGGCGCTGAGCTCTCTGGGCGGTATGGGTAGCGAGCCCCTCATGAGGGTGGAGGTTTTATAATTATGTGGCCTTTGCTCTTGTGCTCCAGGGTTCTCCTCTATATCTATGCTATACACACCGCACTGTCGATTGGGTGATTTATAGAGTGAGAACGACAATATAATTGGAGTTAGGATCTTCGCAAGGTGATCATGTTTCGGAAACATGGTCAATCTCGTAGAATATTTTGTCATGCATTTGTTTTATTTATTAGGTTTTTTTTCTTTTCATTGTTCGTTGCAGAGTTATTTCGCAACACAAATACACGATAATGAACCAAGGAGGTTGGTTGAGTTGGCAAGGGGTCTCAAGGAGTGACCTCGAGGTCCCGTGTTCGATTCCTCCCCCCTGCGGTTATTCATATTTGCAGTTCTAGTATTTCCCTTTGAAAAATTCAAAAAAAAAAATACACGATAATGAAATTCGATGACAAGTGTTTGAAATCACTTTCACTTTTGGTTTTTTGTTTCCAAGAAAACCAAAATCAAAACCAGTTAGTTTTTATTTTTTACAAAAATAAATGAGTGTTTGATTACTCAGTTTTTATTTTGATTTTTTTCTTTTGGGTGTTTGATTACCCAGTTTTTATTTTGAATTTTTTCTTTTGGGTGGTGGTGGGGTGGCAGTGGTGGTGGTCTCAAAACAAAAACCAAAATTGGAAACCCAAAACCCCAAAATAAGAGTTTTAAAAAATAATCATGTTTTAAAAACTGGTTTTCAAAACTCAAGAAAAAAAAAACGATTCCGGTTTAACCGGTTTTCAAACGGTACCTTAATCTAGACGCATCAATCATACCTACATATTAGCTGTTGATGGCATGCCATGTGTCATTACTAATATGGTAACTCAACTGATCAACAAAGGGATAATATAATTTTAGTCCCTTGAACTATTCCCGCTTTTTTATTTTGGTCCCTGTACTTTAAAATCCGTTAAATCAGTCTCTGTACTTTGTGCCGTCATCAAATCGATCCCTCCGTTGAGATTTTCTGTCAAAAGAGAGCACGGGGTCGTTTTTTGAAGGGTATTTCCGACAAGCGAAGACAAGGTACAGGGACTGATTTAACGACCCCGTGCTCTCTTTTGACAGAAAATCCCAACAGAGGGATCGATTTGATGACAGCACAAAGTACAGAGACTGATTTAACGGATTTTAAAGTACATAGACCAAAATAAAAAAGCGGATAGTTCAAGGGGCTAAAATTGTATTATCCCATCAACAAAAGTGTAGTACAATTCCGAAGGACATGGATTTGAGTGTTGAGACTCAGGTAGAGTCATCGTGGCTTCATATGCCGATCAGAGAGATGAGATTAGTCGTGGCCTCACCCTCACCTACCCTCAAAATCAAAAGATGGCACCTTTTGCCTCAGCTTTTGCCAAGTTTGCTTTTTCAAAGAAGGTCTAAAATCCAAACCAACAGTGGGAGCACATCACCATTGCCCAATCGTGGTCGTTGCATGCATGTGAAAGAAATGGTAGTTATAAACCTTTTATTAAAGAATCATCACTTTAAGATGGGTGACTGCAATTACCTTACCAAAGTTGTTCTCGAGAATCTTCTGTACTACGCTCAGAGCTACCGAAGACATGTGGCAGCTTCTTCATGGCTAGAACTTCTTAATCATTCTTATGTTCTTTAATTCTTTTTCTGCATTGACCATTTGATCAGGGTTCCCAGTTCCAACCATGGACCAGATTCATCAAGTAGAAACAAATACATATACAGATTCTTATATATATGTAGCTTTAAGAAATAGACCCTCATGGGTAAAGTCCGGCAACCATGAAGGTCTCTGGATAAGGCCCTACAACGAAGAAAAAAGAGGTTCCTTGGTGAGGTCTGACGACCATAGAAGTCTCGAGACGAGGTTTGCCGACTAAGGAAAATGAGGTCCCCACGTGAGTTCTGACGACCATAAAGATCTCGAGGCAACCGCGACCATGACAAAAATGACTCAAGAAAAGAAGTCTGAGACGAAGTATGGAGACACAAGAAAATAAAGTTTCGACGAGGATAAGCATAAAGAGCCTGGATCCAACTTATGGCATAAGGATGAGTAAAATAAGTACCGGGCCTAATAGTTTAAAATAAACTTGGCTAAATAATATCCTACAATGGTCTAATAAATTGAACAACAAATATGACGTGCATTTGGTCAGTCAATTTCTCTATGCTCCTCATACGACTCATTTTGCAATCATCCTTTACAACTTCTGATACATCAAGGTACCTTATTTCATGGCTTACATTTCTCAATTTATTCTTTTCTTGAGTTACATGCATATTTTGATATTTCATTAGGTTGGTGATCCAACCGGTTAACACTCTACTACTGGTTTTTGCTTCTTTCTTGGTATTTCTCTTATTTTTTTGTGGACTAAGAAACAGACCCTCACAGCCCGTTCTGGTACGAGAAACAAAATGGAGAGTCTTATTGGAATTATGAGAGTTATATAATATTTTAGACTTAAGATTATAGGGAATAAAAAATTGACATATCAGTATATCATTTTATACATCCAACTCAAAACCGATTAAAACGCTACAAGACTGTATATAGAGTATCAATTAATATTCTTTCCGTTATAGGATCTTATATCTCAACACCTTTATGGGGTAATTCTTAAACCTCAAGCAAGGTTACGAGAATAAAGTTCTGAAATGAGTCCAACTGAGCTATTGCAAAGTTTTGTTGGAAAGAAGTTACTAACACAAATTGTAAACGTGAACTTGATTATTGACAAATCTTAAAGAGTCAAATACCACTTTCTCTCTCTAAAAGTTGATTCTCTGCCTTCTCTCTACAATCTAGCTTTCCATAGCAAAGCCACCATGGCCGCCCCACCGTACGTTGGCGCGCGTGGGGCGACGCCCGAATTCCGGCCTAGTCTTAGATTTTTGTTCCGTCTCGTTGTGTGTTGGGTTCTTAATTTGAGGTTTGAGTGTTTGACTATTATAGTGGCCGGCGACGAATGGAGCGTGGACGACGGGGACAACGGCGGTACGGTGAGGCGCCATCTACCTTGGTCTGCGCCGATCTATCTAGATCAATGTAGATCTGGATGATGTTCTTGATCTACTAGATCGTTTGGAATGAAATCGATATGGCCAAAATTTTAGGGGCGGTGGCTGGAATCTTGCCGGCAGAATACGGGATCACTAACAGGCTATGGGTTGATCGTGCTCAATGATATGCTGGATTGACAAGGTTGTCGTTGCTAGGGTTGTTTTCTTCAAATCCGACAGTGGTCAGATTTCCACCGGCGGCGGCCAGAATCCCACCGGCGGCTACAGATTTTTTTTGGCAACAGTGCGGGCTCAATAGCAGACTGGGGGGTTGAACTTTGTGGTTAATGGATTCTATTTTTTGGGTTTGGTGTGGTACAATAGGTTGTCTTCGAGGGTGAGGGGGGGATAAGGCCTTAGGGGGGGGGGGGGCTTAGGGGTTTGGGCGTGTGTGTGTTGGGGGGGGGGGGGGGTTGGGGCCTTGGGAGGGGGGAGGGGTAATGGGGGTAACCTGCTCTATGAGTATTGGGGGGGGGGGGGGATAGGGATACAGTCTGGCTTAGCCGGTTGTGTTTGTTGGTTTGCCGCCCGGGTTTTTCGGTTGCCATGTTTGGGGTGGCAATGTCGGTAAAATATCGTGAAATATAATGACCCATGCAAGGTTTACAGCCTCCTGATTTTGCGCTGTGATCCCTTTGGTTATCGAGTACACCTTCAATTTTCGTATGGCTCCGGTTGACTTCCTCATTGTAATTTTGGTGCTTTCATTTTTGTTTGTATCGGTTTTATTAGGTGTTGTATATAACCTATAGGTCTTCACGTGTTACTTTAAGTTAGGCTGAAGTGTAGAATATGCTCTGCTTCAGTTTAATTGTAATTTGTATCCGGCCTATAGGTTAGTTGTTAATTTTCTTGTTTATACAAAGTCATGAAAATGTTGTGACTTTTTCAGCCGTTTGACAAACTCTTGTACTCGCTACAAAAGCACTTTATTATCAATGCTACTATCATCTTTATCAAAAAAAAAAACAAACTTATAAACGCGGTGTTGTATGTATCGATGTATATCTATGTTCGTCTGTGTACTTGTAAAGTGTAAACTTTTGGGGCATTTGGAATGGCCAAATATGAGGAGTACGTAATTAATAATTGATGAACTAAAGGTTGGGGGTTTGGGATCCAAACTTTGGATACGAAGTCCCATCAAATCCACTTAGTATCACCATTGGGCCCAAAAGTGCAAAAGGGAAGAAAAGATTGGGAAGAGAAGATGACCAGAGCCAATGCTTCCATGTAGTTGCAGAATTCTTCATCTTCATATTTAAGTAGCACTCAAACTTGGAACCATCATACAGATGACACCTAAACCTAATTAATGGTCACTAAAGTGGTGTCTGGGGTCACTTTGTCTGTCTCTACCTCCGTGTTCCTCAGCAAACAATGAAACTTCTTAGAAGTACTCAAGACTTGATGTTTGTGTTTCTTTGTTGACCAAAAAAAACTGGACCAGTTGATGAAAAAGTTGGATTTAGTGGTACCATGGACCTATAAAGATGAAGTTAACAATGATATCTTTTTTATTTGCAATCTCACTGATTCATATGCAATCTAACACTTTGTAAGCTATGATTGGCACTTTGGGTACTCACGAAGATCACGTTGTCCCGCTTAATTAGCTCTATCAACCAGATACATTTCCATTCCTAATTTATGTAATCCACTTTTAGAGACCGTATAACATTGATTCTCAAAAGTATATTTTGAATAAATAATAAAAAGTTTATATTCACATTTAATCTATTTTTAACATAGTAAATTAAAAATTGTTAAAGGTGTCTGAATAAAAAAAGAGTGAAAGAATTGAATGTTTAGTATAGTGTACTAAATCAAAATCCAAGAAAATGAGGATTCTCGATTTAATCAGTTTTTAACACAAGTAGATTTAATCAATTTACCTTTTTTTGTCAAACACTTCGAGCCAGATTAATCTGAATTTAATCAGGTTTAACAGTTTTAGAATCAATCTCACACGCCCTCTTATTATCTCTTCATTATCATCGTCATCTGAAACTTTATTTTATAGTAGTTTGTAATCATTTAGTTGAATCATTCATTTTTATATCAAAGCACGCATTCTCGGTAACTTTTTTTTTTTTTTTTTGATAAACCAGATAATTGCATAGATAAAAAGTGTTTACAGGGATAGCCATTATGGCAAAGTAAAGCATATTCACGACGCAAGCGTCATGAGGTACATACAAAGTAACGGTAAAAGAAATACACGTGACACCAGAAATAACAAGTTCTTGCATAAATGGGGGATCACAAAAGATGAAGGAGAGAGAGAGATCTCATTGCAGCAAAATCTCGTGCACCCAGTCCTGATATACGGGTATGACACGCAAAAGCTGCTAAAGTTCTGGCCTCTTTTAGATGTAAGACTATAATCATGTCAATGCTGCAGTAATGAAGATCAACTATAATATAACATGTATCATATAGAATCGGTGCCACCTGAGCTGGGATTTCTTCAGTGCCCGTCATCTGAGAGAGGATAAGCTTTGAATTAGTAAGAATTTTAATATGAAATAATTGCCTATGCTTCGCCCATTCTATCACAGTAAGAACTCCCTTAGCCAGTGCAGTTGATGGATCAAAGGCAGATTTGGAGATTGCAGCAGACCCACACTTTTGATGAAGATGGTTAAAGCACGAGATTCCTACCCCTACTTTTAAAAGTTTTGGGTTAAAGCAGATAGCCATGTACAATAAAAGAGGATCTTTATGTTTGCAAGTACATGTCATATCGCTTCTTTGAAGATTAAAGGGAATGGGAAGTTTGGGAGGATTAGGTGGGGTAATTTCAGTTGAGTGAGGAGAAAGTTTGTGGTAGGCTATGTTGACTTTAATGTGAAGATCTTGTATGCTGCAAGTTACGTCAACAGGCTTAAATTTAGTATGACGGAAAATTTGATGATTGCGATTCGTCCAGATACCCAAGAGGGTTGTAATGATAGCATGAGTGTGGTTCATATATGAGTTTTTAAGGATTGTGTGCTCAAGCCATGCTATAAGCCATTCCCGAAGAGGGCTCCATACATTGTCAGATTTGATATCTGCGAGTCCTCCAAACCAAATAGGTCGAACTTTTGGGCACGATGAGAAAAGATGATCAATAGTTTTAGGTGCATTGAGACATAGGGGGCAAGAGGCTGAGGCGGTGATATTGAATCGCCGAAGTGCCGTGTGTAAAGGTAACCGATCCCATAAGATTTGCCAGACAAGAAATTTCATTTTGTAGGGAACTGGTAGAGACCAAACGGCTTTCCAGAATTTAGATTCCGGAGACGGTGGAGATGTCAGCTGCCCCAGGACTACGAAGTTGTTCTCTAATTCTCGGTAACTTATAGCAATCAAATCTTTTCTAGTTATCTCTCTCTCCAAGTTATTCTCAACCATAATCATCTCACCCCTATCAACGGCACAAATCACATCCTTTAGGGGCATTGAAAATTTTACTTATGCATGAACAAACCATCTCAAGAGATGTTTTGTCATCTTTCCCCTAATTGGCGTTTTCAAGCTATCACGATCACACAACACCTAACATAGCTCCAATTTAGCCAACATTTTGTTTAGAGTAACATTCTCGTCGATCTCTCACTCTTCTTGCATTTCTGAACATAGATGATCAAAGATATTTGTGTACCCGTTTAACATCGATGTGACTTCTTCCCGAGGCCTCCTCCTAAATTTACTAAGTTTGCATTTCTAGTACTCCGTCTTAGAAGTGGTTAAACAAAATCCTTTCAGCGCTAAAAGCACATATTTATAACTCTAACTTAATTTCTAATTAATTCAAGCAAATAAATTTTATTAGGCGTGTTACCATATGCACTAGATTATGGGCCAGGAATGGGATGCCCAAAGCCAGTGATACAATGGGGCCAACGGTGGGCCACGAATCTCCAAACGGGCCGGTCAGTCATCAATTAAAACCAGCCCAACGATCTCGACCATACGACGTCGCACCGTTGGCTAAACACCAAGAACACTTTTTGAAATAGCAAACGTCTAAAAAGAGCCCGCCGACGCCCGAGAGACCACATTTTGAAACGGGGGCGAAATCCAGTTCAAAATTCCGTCGCCTCCGGTAGCAAGGCGAAGGCGAGAGAGGGAGGGTGGACGCGGCGGTTGGTGATCCGATGGAGAAGATATGCGTGGCAGTGAGGGTGAGGCCGGCGGCGAGTGAGGAGAGCTCAAACGCAGCGCACTGGAAAGTAGAAAGCAATTGCATTTCTCTTCACAGATCTCTCGGCACCCCCGTCTCCGGCGCCTCTTACGCTTTCGGTACCCAGCCATCGCATCGCTTCTTCGCTTCTTCGCTTTCTCTTTCTTTTTGCTTAATATCCGATAGGCCAAGTGTTTGCTTGAGTTGCTTGTTTGTGCGTTTTCAGATCATGTGTTCGACCAAGATTGCACCAATTCTACGGTTTACGAGCTGCTCACCAAGGACATCATTCGCGCTGCAGTTGACGGTTTCAACGGTAGCACAAACTCCTGTTATGCCTGATTCGCCTTTCGGCTCCTGGAGATTTGTTCTCAGATACTCGAATTAAGTTCTTACTTTAGTGTTATACGTCTGTTGTTGTTCTTTGTCTGCCATGTTAGTGTATTACGGGGCCACACGGTTTAGCATGAGCTTTAGCTTTCGGAGCAGACAATAACTTAACGATGATATTAGAGTTCTCGTTGCGCAAAGTCTTGGGTTCAATTCTACCCGCTTGCATTTTTGGTCTCCTTTACAAAATTGCGCACTGCATGCGTTTTAATTGTGAAGTTGGTGCTGGTGCATCTTGAGTTCTTGGTTTGTCTCTCAAGTGCAGGCTCCCCATTGACATAAGGGGCAGTGTTAAGCATTGAGTTTTTAGAGCAAATGGTAACTTACGCAATTAATTCAGGGCCTAATGGCATTTGGGTTAAAAGGGGAAAATGTAGAATAACTTTGTTGGCTATGCTTCTTAACGATGCTTGGAAGTATTCATCGTGTGATGTTTGTGGTGCCACTCTTAGGAATTGGAGCTTATTTCAAAGTGAATTAGCTAATTCTGAATCAGCTTCATCTATAAATGCTAGAATTCTTACTGGCATTTTTTCTGCTAAATAATTGCGAAAGAAACGGTTTTTTCTTGCTTCTAATGAGCAACAAGTTATCACAGCATAAGGAAGGTATTTGGGATTTTGCTATTTCTTTTGTTGGAATTATATGCTAAACATATTAATTCGAAGTTTTGGACAACGAAGGCCTGATCAGAGAAGGATTTGTTACTCAGTGAACAGCCATTTCTGCAATTTACAAATCCAAACTACAAATTTTGTTTAAATTTTATTAAAATCACAGCACAGTTTATACTGCATTTTATCACGATTAAAGTGTGAGCAAACGAAGTGAAGGCTTCTGCATTACAAGTCTTGTTTAACTGACACTAAGCACTGCCATAACTACTGGGAGGTCAGTTAATTAAGTCTCAAGAAGCATAACTGGGAAGCTACACGTCTTTTGAAGGTCCAAACTCATTCCAAGTTGGCTAATGTATGGCATGTCCATTGTTGAAAAAGTTTCTTTTTTATGTCACTTGCAAGTAAACATAAGAGTGCTCGTCTTCATGTACTTATAAATGAATGAGAAATCATTTTGGATGGCAGCAAAGTTTCTATTGTCTTCTCTTGAACCTTTCTTTGTTTTCTGTACTTTGCTATGGTGTTTCACCTGGGTATGCGTTCTTCTAGATGTTCTGGCATTTTTCTGCCTTGGACTCCATAGTTTCTTCAAATAATTAGTTGAAGAAAATGTTGTTCAACCTCGAACTTAAGAATAACATTGTAATGCCTCCAACTTAGCAAGATATACCTTATTAGTGCTCATCCACATTGATATGAAGTTGGCAATCATGACATTCAGGAACTGCATTTGCATATGGGCAGACCAGCAGTGGCAAGACATTTACCATGAATGGCTCTGACAATGATCCAGGAATCATTCACCGAGCAGTGCATGATATATTTCAGAAAATTCAGATGGTATTATCATTACTCCTTAATATTACTATTGCCGCCGCTGCTGCTTTTGTTGTTGTCCTTGGTATCATGATTTTGCCTGCAACAATGGTTTTCTCTTTTACTAACTTCTAATTGATGTCCACAGACAACTGATCGAGAGTTTCTCATTCGAGTGTCCTACATGGAAATATATAATGAAGAAATTAATGATCTTTTTACTGTAGAGAACCAGAAACTTCAAATTCACGAGAGTTTGGAGGTAAGCAATTCAGAACTTACTTGGGCACTTGCAAGTTTTTCTACATATATCAAAATATTGATTCTTCGTTCTCTTCTAGCGTGGAATTTTTGTTGCAGGCCTAAGGGAGGAAATTGTTAATAGTGCTGAACAAGTACTCAAGCTCATTCAACTGGGGGAAGGTTTGGCCCTTTATAAGGAATTCTTGCACTTTCCAGTGGTATTATCATTTTTGTGGTTAAATTGATGCATATGTCTGGGGAATGACTTATTTACAGTAAATAGGCACTTCGGTGAGACAAATATGAATGCGCGAAGCAGTAGATCCCACACCATCTTTAGGATGGTACGTCCTTGAGCTATTTTTGGAAATACTCCTCTGTTCTCTATCTTTTTGCATAATCTACTCTAAGCATTCCACAGCAAAGAATAATAGAAAATACTAGAATGCTTAACTCATTTTGTTATTCTGAAACATAAGGTGATTGAAAGCAAGGGAAAGGAGACAGGCTCTACTGATTATTTAAGTTCAGATGATGCAGTTCGCGTTTCTGTCCTGGTTTGTGTTTTCAGTTAACTAGCAAATAGCTGCATTTAAGTCCTTTTCAAGTTTTCTACAGTTCTTGTTTTGTTGTAGTTGTTAGGTGAATCTAAAAAGCGTATTTTCTGATTGCGTTTTTCACTTTATCTGGAAGTAGAATTTGGTGGACTTAGCTGGGTCTGAACGGATTGCTAAAACTGGAGCAGGAGGAGTCCGTTTGAAGGAAGGAAAGCACATTAACAAGAGCTTAATGGCACTTGGTAATGTTATTAATAAATTAAGTGAAGGCGCAAAGCAAAGGTACTCTTTTATACCTAGTCGGTGATTAACCTGGTAAAAAGGCAATGAGCTGGAGGTTAATTTGCTTGTGCAGGGGACACATTCCTTATCGCGATAGTAAACTCACTCGTATCCTCCAACCTGCTCTTGGTGGGAATGCAAAAACATCAATTATTTGCACAGTAGCCCCTGAGGAGGTAGCGTGGCATATATATACAAAGTGTTGTGTTGTCAAATTGATACTACCTTCAGGGTGTAATTTAATTTAAGTTGATATGTCTAGGTTCACGTTGAGGAAACAAAGGGAACCCTCAAGTTTGCCAGCAGAGCTAAACGCATCACGAACTGCGTTCAAGTTAATGAGGTTTGTCTTTCATTATGTACAGTGCCAGTGATCGCTTTCTAACCCGATATGTTTCATGTATTGACCGATGTACATAGTGTTATATCTTTATTTTTCCTCTTACTAATGCTTTGTGTGCGGGGATAAATGAAGTTCAAAGAAATAGTTGTTGAAAAGTTGATATGCCTGCTCCGGGGTCCAAAATTATGGATAATTATCGTTCAATGTCTTGTAGATTCTGACGGATGCTGCCTTACTGAAGCGACAGAAATTAGAGATTGAGGAACTGCGCAAGAAACTTCAGGTAATGATCACATTTTTTCACCGCACACCAATAAGATTAATGACCCTCTTACTGCGGTTTCTTTAGGGATCTCATGCGGGGGTGCTGGAACAAGAAATCTTGAATTTGCGAAATGACATGCTCAAGGTAGATAGTTCTATACATTATAAGAATCTTCTGAGTCCATTCTCTAATTCTTGTGAGCATGAGTTATGGCATTTGAAAAAGCAATAGTATTATCTTGTCAAAGTGCATATTTTATGCAATTTCTTTCGTCAGTATGAACTGGAGCGCGAAAAGCTTGCTATGGAACTAGAAGAGGAGAGGAAATCACACAGGGAACGAGGTCAATGCATTAGGGAGCAACAGATGGGTCTTGACAATTCTAACAGTGTTGTCTTTTCGGGCTCTGACACAAACTCTAGCCAGGTAGAACTGGTGGAATTCTTTTGAAATACCTATGCTTTCTTTTTCTGCTTTGGCCATTAATTATTCTTAAGTTCTTTATGCTGAAAATGTCAATAGTCAGTCCTATCCCAATCCTTATTCTTTCTTAACTATCAAAAAGATGAGTTACCTTCCACCCCCTTCTCCCCCCTAACCCTCCCCCCCCCCCCCCCACCCCCACATGCCTAATGTCTTTTTCAGCATCACTTTGATTCATTACAACTAACTAATTATGCCTAATTTTCTCTGCATTACTCGTTATGCTTTATTATGCCTAATGTCTCTGCAACCCATGTATGATAGGGGAAAACAAAAGCTTGAAACCAATATGAGGTTAGGATGACGTGCAAACTTTACGCTTTTGTAAGAAAAGAAAATTTTAGCCTTCTTACTAAAAAGGAGAATATTTTTGAGATGCTTTAGTCACAAAATTCGTGCCATTCTCCTTGTTTTGCTTTGTTTCACGTACTATTGTTGTTTGTTAAACATTACTGACGGATGAGTTCACTTAATTTTCCCTGCATTACTCGTTATGCTTTTGGGAATAATTTTTGTGCTTTTCTTCATATTTTAAGGTTTGATGTTTATCTTTTTTGGTAGGTCCAGGAGATTGTAAAGCAAAGCCTCCAGGAAGAAAGCAGTGGAAGTCATAGCATGGGCCAGGAAGATGCTTTTAGAACTCCTAATTTTAAGCCAGTCCCTAATTCCTTTGTTGTTAAACGATCACATTACTCTAGGCAACCTGAATATAGCCCTCTCCCAGATGCATTTAACGACTTTGCAGATGAAGACACGTGGTTGAAAATGAACAAAGGCTACATAGCTGACCTTGATTCACTTCACATAACTCCTGCAAGAAAAGTTCAATCCTTCCCATCAAGCGTTGAAACTCCTGTGAGTTCAAAGTTTTCTGCATAATTCGTGCACCGATTTTATTCATGTGAAACTGCTTTCTGCAGTAGTACTTTACTTTGTTATGCCTTCACATGCATTTCTTTTCTTCTGGTGTGGTGACAAAGTTTTGTTGCACTTCGAGCTAAGGTTTTTCTTATTTAACTATGTATTCGGTGCCATGCCATGTATCTTGCTGTGAAGACAAGATAGAATGCAAAAAGACAAAAGCTTTCCTAGGGTGATTTTGTCATCCTTGGATCATATTGTTTAGTGCCATTTAGACTCCAACATCTCTGGATCATCTAATTTGCCATTTCTAATTCATTCTTTGGAATGATTGCCCATTCTAATTCATGTTCTATAAAGGAAAATGAAGATCCCAAAAAGATACATCTTTATTGTTTCTAAGAAAGTTAATTCACTACTCGTAAATGGTTTATCCCTTTCGAAAAACCATCTTATAAACTTAAGATCGCATATTATCCTAGCATTTTTGTGATAAAGTAGGCAATTTGTAACAAAATTTGTTTTGGCTGTTGGTTTACACAGGGTTGCTCAACTCAGAACTGCAAGCAAGAAGTAGAAAGTCTTCAGAGACAACTGAAACTTGTTATGGCAGAAAGAGACGAACTTGAGGTTAGTCTGCTGTTTCGTTAACACATTCTCTTTCTTGCGACTGCAGAAGTTATCTAAAAGCTGTATAAAATTAATGATCAATTCATTCTGGTTTACTAAATCAAACATCTCTATGATCTGTTCCTTATAACATTTGGCCCAATCAAGAAGAGAGAACAAAAGTGTCAAGGAAACATTGTAGAAAAGGCTTAAATTACACGCAGGCAGCCTTGCCCCCATTTAGTCTGATTCCCAGTATCCGTCCTCAATTCTCGCGTAACCACATGAGAAATTCATAGAGGAAGAACAAAGATGAGTGAACAATAAACTACAATGGAGACCCTCCATTTATAGCAGACGAACTTTTGCAGTACATGATGTCCTGGACAAGTACAGATACTAATCATCCATATGTACTTATTAGTTATAGTTATGGGATGATCAGCTCAATGTCTCTTGAGTAACCTATTCAGCGAATGACACATGCATATGCATATAGCAACCTAACGAAATTATGGCATCCAACATTTTCCCATGTTTGTGTCATTGTCTAGCCATAATGTAGCCATGTTGCATGCTCTACATTTTATGGGTTGGTTTATATTTTACAGAGACACCGCAATGAGCAGATATTATTGAATACCCAATTAAAGGAAGAAGTATCTGAGCTTCGACAAGAGGCGTTGCTTATGCGAGATATTCCTCAAAGACTACTCGAGTCTGTGACATATTGCAGAGACATATGCAATGATGTTTCATCTGTTTTTAAGGTGATACATTTGCATTGCTTTTGCTCTATTTACCAACGCTGGTGCTGGGTAAACTTCATGAAAGAATGTTTGTGACTTTTATTTTCGTGATCTGAACAGAGTTGTGTTGCTGATGAGCAGCCTTCAATTGCAAAATTACTCTCCACCACAATTGAGATTGGTACATGTCTTTTGACAACTTTGGAATCC
Organism: Escallonia rubra; assembly: GCA_033065855.1. Taxonomy (NCBI): domain Eukaryota; kingdom Viridiplantae; phylum Streptophyta; class Magnoliopsida; order Escalloniales; family Escalloniaceae; genus Escallonia; species Escallonia rubra. The sequence goes on along the minus strand of JAVXUO010001963.1, from coordinate 167,077 downwards.
CATTTTTTGATGGCTGTGGATTGCCATACCTCCACTGACAGTCCTGCAATTAAAGAACAATGCAATATGCTTTCTGAGAGATTGAGCAGCGCAATTACATCCTTGGTATCATCAGAAGCCCCTACTGTCAAAGATGAAAGTAAGGGGGATACACTGAGGAAAAACAATTATAAGGTAGCTGCCTGGTCACAAATATCAAGATATCACATGCCAATTTTGATATTCTTCTGCATTGTGGTGTTGAGTTACTCTTTATCCTCGTCCAGGCTTATCATATTGTGATTGTTTCTACCTTGTCTGCTATTTTTAAAAGATTGTGCCATTGTCTAGTTCATGGTATCTGCATATGAATCTGTGGCCTCTTCTCTGAGGTTGCGTTTGTCCTGTATCTTTAGCTGACCCTAGAAAATAGAAACTTTCCTTTACTTGGAAGTTCTGAAATACATGTGCCCACTCTAAGTTGTTGAATGTGATAAAGGACTGCACTTTGGGTGGAGAAATTGCTACTTGGAAGCAAAATCTGGGTCGTGAAGTCAAATCAATCATGGAAAAATACCGGAGCTTGGAGAAGCAATTGGACATCAATAACCGGCTTCTTGAGGTCTCTAAGGAAAGGTATGGTAGTTTAGAGGAGGAGCTCCACATTTTGCTAGAAGAAAGAGATACTCTGCTCCAAACTGTGTCCAACACATCTAAAAGGCTTGCACTGGTAACTGATGAAAAGGAAAAAGTTTTGCAAGGACTGAACTCGGAAACAAGGAGGAGAAAAGATATCGAGGAAGAGATCAAACGGTTCAGTATTGCCTTTGCATGTAGGCAAAGATCGTTTGCGTCCTTCCACAATGAACTCAAATCAAAAGTTGAGAACCTGAAGAAGGCACAGACTCCATTTCAACATCCAAAGCTTTTGGGTATTGATGATTTGGCATAGTTGCTTCAGTGCAATCGAAGTCCTGGAATCTAAAGTCATTGTTGAGGCTGTTCTCTAGTTACTTAAAAATGGACTTCAATTTGTCTGACATGATATTGCTATTAGTTATTGAATCATCGTCCGAGGTTGACGGTTGGTTTGCCTCGTGCTCTTTTTCCACGGGGATGGTTCCAGGCTCATAATGTCTGATATCTCGCTAATGTCTCGATATCTCATAATGTTTTACTGATTGGCTTTGGCTTTGTATCAGTTGATTAGATGGTAGAAAATGGTCTTTGCTTTTCTAGTTTCCTTTATGAAGGGCTGAAAAACTTTAACGCACAGCTTGGCAAAGAAAAGACCTGAAAAGCTAGAAGGCAAAAGTTCCATCACAGCCCAAAAGTTGTCTCCCAGCACTTTTACTGGAAACATGGCTACCTTAAAAGACTTAAAAGGCCACTAAAAACGTATCGCGTCATATCATTTCCTTTTCATTTTTTTGTCTATGTGCAATAACAAGCGAACCGTGTCCACCGCTACGGTCCACTGCTATTTATTGGTTGAGAGGTAAGTTATGTATCTCGAAGCTGAATAAGTCGAAACTTCTTTGTTCGTAGCTATTCTATCACTTTCTTGAAACTTCTACCTGATCATTGTTTTTAGTGTGAATTACGTAAATGGTTCTTTATTTGTTGAATTCATGTGCAAATCAATCCATAATTTACGGTGTCAATTTAGTCTTTTATTTACCATTCACCGCTAACATAATATCACGTCTACTGCACCCAAGTAACCTCGTTGGAGATCCAGTTCTCAATTTCTAAAGAAACTCAGCTCTATACCATTCTCTTGACTCTTCTGTGTTGACTACTATGTGGCACCTAACGTAACAAATATGCCAATTCTAAGGTATAAACTAATGGAATCACATTCCATTAGCGTACCAATCTACAAAGTAAACAACCACTTTCCTTTCCTCACCACATTACCCTATATAATAATAATCACATAGGCCAAAACAGTGCGGCATCAGACCGGAAATTGGGGTTGTCTCTACATGCATATATGCAAACAACAGACAACAGATGAACATTTAAGCTAATCACTGCCTTTCTTGAACAATAGCGCAATTTCTCAGAAGCAGCACAGTGGCTTGTTGGTTTTTCAAAACTAATGTTGCTATATGGGATAAATGTGACCACTCCCCTGTAAATAACCAGACGTACCTACCCCTATCCAACTACTTCAGCCATGTAATCGAACTAAATTTGCGTTAAGCGGGGACGTTTAAATGCCAGACTAAACGTCCCAAAATGCAAGAAAATGACCTCAAGTCTGCAGAACTAGATGAGGAGGTTGAGTTCATGAGGCTGAAAACCAATCCAGTCTTTTTCTATGCAGAGATGGACATTCAATTTGCCTCTGTACCCAACACTGGCCGTTAAGTATGGGTTCCTTTCACTACCCTCCAAAAAAATCTTGGGACCTCACATACTTAAAAATGGGTGGGGTGTGCCATGTGTGTGGGTGGGTTGGAGGGTGGTTGGGGGGGGGGGGGGGGGACAGAGTCCAAACAATCTCTAGGTCTTTTGTATTTAACTGTTACAGGTACCTTGTGAGTTAAAAGAGGATGGAATTGCATGGAATTCACTTGTCTTCTTTTTCCTTGTGGAGTTCATATCAAAGTTTTGTCTTTACCTTCACCCAACTTCAACTTTTCTTAGAGTGCCCAATTTTTCTCTGTTTTTGTATTCTTGTTCAGTCCCAAGTCTGACAGATATGCTTTGTCTATCCCCATTAATACACACCTATAACACCACCTCTCCCCCATCCTATTTCTTCCCATAACATCTCTTATACTAACACCCCCCACATCTTTATTCTCTTCAACCTCCCACTCCCACCAGCCTCAGATGGCTTCCTCCACCAACACCACACCATCTGCGTCCAAGCAGCTTGGAGAGATCCTCCAGGAACAACAAGAGCCCTTCACCCTGGAGGTTTACCTTCATGAAAGAGGGTATCTGAAAAGCAAAATGAACTCGGAGCGCGGAGTTAGCTGCTGTTCGACTAATTCAAGAAAGTTCCTTAAGAGGTCATCTAGCTGCGGTGCAAACAAGAGAAGGGAAGTTATTCCAAAGTGTTCCAGGATTGTAAGAGCTGTTTTCAACAAGCTTGTAACTACAATGAAGGATAGCAAAGATGAAACTGATGGAGTCAGCAGCAGAGGCAAAAATGGGGAAGATAATTCAGAGACATTTTCATCTGCTAGCAGCACAACAGTTTTCGACTCTTGCTCTGCGAGTGACACGGGAGATGCATGCATTTCATCTAATAAGACATACGCGCGCAATTGCCGAGCCTCAGAAGCCAGAAATTTTCAAAGTGAAGGAGAGGTACAGGTACAATCTTCTTCAGTGATCAGTAAACTTTTCCTTCTAATATCGGAAATGAAAAAGCCAGAGAGGAAAGAGACGTTTGACTACGAAGAACTCAACAATCAATGCCTAGGATAGCCATATCTTTTCTGAAAATATCATTTCCTTCTTACTACTACTCACTTACCCTACATGGTTGGAAAGTTAATAATTTACTATGGTTACTCACTAAGCGAACAGGTTGCTACAGACAGAGATTATCAATGGAGATGTCGGGAAGAGAGTAAGCAGCTCAGCCCTGTTTCAGTACTAGAAGAAAAGCTATCAGCTGACAGCTCACCAATCAACAAAAGTTCGTCCTCTTGCTAACATGCTTATATGTCTGAAGATACGATCTTTACTTTGAGATTCTAACTCATTAACTAGTTTTTTTTTTAAAGTAGGAGAACACAACTTCAAGACAAGGCAAGAAGTGTATTCTACCCTTACTGGCTGTAAATTAGAAGATCAGTCACCAACAGGGAAGCAAAATCGTTCTTTACCAGAGCTTGCTCGCTCTGATTCGTCTCCTGAGTACGCGGAAATCAAAATGGCGCTGCAGCAAAGCAAGCAGCTTCTGTTTGACTGCGTGAGGGAGGTGGTGGAGACACACAGATGGAGAGACAAAAGGCACCCACAATGTACAGAATTATTAGGACCCGAGGAGCTCGGAAAGCTCCTACGTGACAGTATTAGGACATGGAGTCACATTGCAGATGGCACTAATACAACCCAACTGCTCAGCGTTTCAGGTTCAGCCGAAGATTGGGATGATATTGAGCAGCAGAGCAAGGAGATAGGTATGAGCATTGGAGATGCCATTTTAGAAGATATGAGCTATGAAATTGTTGTAGATATGGTTAAGTTCAGAACAGACCGACGATGAATAACAATTGATTTACATCTCCAAATGTATACATCCATCTAATCCCAATATATATATATATATATATGAGCAAAACTTTTCTGGGTCTTTTGATTTTCTTTTTCTTTTTTTTTTGGGTTGGTGGGGGGACCAATCAATCAAGAACATGTTTATGTGATGTTGAAAGAAGCTATTAATTTACTGATAATGATGGTTAGCTACCAAAGGAAATACTGAAAAGATGGATATAATATTAATAGGCAACCAATTGCTCCAATAAAGGTCTTTCTGGGGCTAAACCTAAACCTCAAACATCTCACTGTCAACTTCAGTTAATGCCTAAACTTGTGTGTTAAAATACTCCTTTGCTTTTTCACCAAGGAACATGTATTGACATCAACAGCTTTTGATTATTTCAACTAGCATTCTATGAACTCATATAAAAAAGAACTACTGGTCAACACACCAGTTCAGCTGGCCTTGCATACCATCAACAGCTCTCGTCTTCAACCAATTTCTTCTGTGCCTGTGATTGATAAGCGAAGCGAGAAACACAAGAAAATGTAATGATTCTTTACGCAATGGCTACAAATTACAAAGGCAAAGTAATGGGCAACACATTAATTACAACACTACTACAGATGTAATCTCACAAACCAACACATCACCGTTCCACCTTTCGTTATTTTTCAAAGCCCTGTTCTAAAATCTTTGTTAGTCAAAACTGATTTGTTGAGATATCTGTTTCTGCTTTTCATTATTGATGGTGCTGTTTCTTATGGCAACTTACATGAGTGTCACAGGCAATTGTCAACAACCCTTAGTATATGTATAGAGTATAAGCTTCCGTCTCCGACAGGTAGATACAAGCAAAATATGCAAATTATTATGTATATTTTGATCAAAATCACGGCAACTAATCTTATTAAGTTACACAGCTGCCATTACAGCACTAACTAAAATGCCAGTCACAATCTTTCAACTCCCATAGACCAATATCCAGTCCTACTTCCCACAAACACAACCCAACTTTCCGCAACTATTCAAAGCTGACAGCGCCGCTAATATCATCAACACAAGAAAACTCTTTCCAAAATCAAAATACATTTAGCCGGCAAAGAGGATGCCTATACGTTACCGTATAGCAGCATAAAAACTATACGATACCATCCAACCAATACATTTAGCTGAGCTGTAAATCGCTTATCCTACCAACACAAAATTTAGCAATCTACAAGGTACATAGTTATAACAAGAAAAGTTAGGACTACTGGATTTCCCCATCTTCACCAAGCTCCCCATCTTCAAGCTCCTCGTAACCACCATTTCTACTACGAGAAACATCCCTGTAATCTTTCTTGTGTTTTTTGTGCCTGCTTTCACTGTCTGATTCAGGAGTATACGCATGCTGCCAAACGAACAACAATGTCATCACACATATTGACGGTGAACAGTCTCTTTCATGTTCTTTCTTTTTTTCCAAGTTTCCACTAGAGGCTGGAATAAGAAACTTAATTACCTTTCTTGACTTTTTACGGTCACTGCCATGTCGACGAGACTTCTTGGAGTCCTCTTTCTCGTCCTTATCAGAGACCACATCATCAGCTGCACCTTGGTGTCGGTCACTGCCATGTCGACGAGATCTCTTGGAGTCATCTTTCTCATCCTTATCAGAACTCACATCATCAGCTGAACTTAGGTGGCGCTTCCGATGTTTCCTCTCCCTCTCTTTCTCCCTTTTCTTGTCCTCCTTGGGGCCATAACTGTCGGCAACATCTATGTTCTCAGTTTCAGTTTCATCCTTCTTAGGTCGATCTTTACCCTTCTCTTTTTCCCTTTCACGTTCTCTCTCTTTTTCTTTTTCTTTCTCTCTCTCTTTCTCTTTCTCCTTCTCCCTCTCCCTCTCCTTCTCCTTCTCCTTCTCCTTCTCCTTCTCCCGTCGTTCCTTCTCCTTCCTCTTCTCTTTCTCCTCCCTCTCTTTTTCCTTTTTTGCCTAAGGCAAGAAGTGACGCAAATTAGAACACCTTCTTTCAATATTTCCATAAATTACGGTAATAGTCATCATACATAAGAAAACACGTGGGACTAATGAACATGTAGGCGAGTGCAAGAAGCAATATCTTCAGAGAATAGTCTAGCCAAATAGAAAAAAATTGCACAATAACGACCAAGTACCAAAACCTTGATCAAATGGAGAATTATATGAATCCACTCCTACAGATAAACCCAAGGAGAGGCTGGCAGGCCGCAGACCAATTGAAAATGGTATTCCTGATGGCAGAAAACCATGAGATTCTCTTTCTTTTTTTTTTAAATAGAAGCGATAATGCTGGGGAATTAAGAACCCGAACCAAACAAAAAAGTACAAAAGAAGATTTCTTCTGTTTAGGCCATCATATTGAGTTTGCTGTGTGTCCGTGCCCAAGGCATGCGACTTGCTTTGAAATTATTATGCTGAATATGTTATCAATAGACACATACCATGTAAGTGAAGCACCATATCACAAGATAATTACAAAGACGTGTTAACCTCCAATTGATACTGCCATCTCTCAGAACTTCTATAGCATAATATCCTGTAACAACTGCATATTTAAAGTTACACAACACAAAATTCGAATGCTATGCATAGAAGGTGATTTGAGTTCATGTTTTATTGCAGTATGAGTAGTGTATCGTACATATAGACAACTAAAGCCATAAACAAAAGCTTATCCAAAAAAATAACAGAAGACAAGTACTTTAGACAAAAGTATAAAACTGACAGATAGGAAATAGTAGGGTTAATTTACCTTTTCCTCCTCTCTCCTGCGCTCCTTCTCTTTTGCCTTCTCCTGCAAGCCGGCAACATATTCCTCAAAGATCTCCTTAGCTAAGCTCTCTTCTCCTATAGATCTACAGGTGCACCACAAGTAACATAGCACTAAGTTTCCGAGAGTAGATAATAGTGGAACATCTTTTCCCGAAGTAAATACTAAGACTGAGGACTACCTGTATTCTGAGATGTCCTCAATAAGCTCTTTGCATTCCTCCCAATTAGAGGAGCCAGTAATTTCCTATGAACAACAATATAGCTAAGATTGTAAGAAATTCTAGGAAACATGATTACATGGTTGGTCGGCCAATCATAACACTTTTCTCCTACCTTGATTTCAGACAACGCTTCAATGAACTCTTTGGTAAGACGTTGACGCTTTTTAGCTTCTTTCTCCTCCTTCTCCTTGGCCCTCTCAAGCAGATCTTCAAATACAAGCTGCAATGAAGCAGTCGAAGAAAATTAGCAACAACAAATAAGTTCCTGGAAGGCCAGCATAAGAATAATAGAAAACGATGAAATCTACTACATGAACAAAAATAATTGCAACTGATCAGAAAGACAACATGACACCCACAAAAACCAGTAAATAAATGCAACTGCAGAATTTAAACCTGTAAATTGATATCTGATAGTGGTGGGGAACCAATTTCCTCCAGGATAGCAGCCTTGAAGTCTTCAAATGTCCAAGTTGATACAACAGTGATCTAGAAAAGGTGCATAAGATAGGCATAACTTAACAAGATTTCAAGCAGGTAGTTAAGATATGCACACATGTATATAAGCATATAAAAATCCTGCCTTGGCCAGCTTCACAGCATCTTTTACACGAGTTTTGTCTTCATGATACTGCCAATTCAAAAGTATAAGCAACCAAATGTCAGCAAACAACTTTATAAAGAAACAGAATGCAATGCCATACCGTTGAAATTGAAATTATTAGGATACACTGAGACCTGAATGACAGAAAACAATCATATGTACAAAGAAAGCAATAAATACAGTAAGACAGTATGCATCTACTCGTATATTACATTGATATATATATATATATATATATATATATATATATATATATATATATATATATATACAAGGCAATTATTTCGACCAGTACCTATACCGCAGGTGAGCTTTCATTCCTTTGTTATAAGAAGAGCTCTCTTAGGCAATCACTAAAGTGATTCCCTTTCATTCAAGAGAAACTGTCGCATACAAACATCTAGTTTAAGTTTTTTTAACTGTACTACTACAGTTAGAACATGCCAAACCCTCCGTCCCATAATGAGTGATATATTTGGCGAAACACAAAGTTAAGGAACCACATTATATACCGTGCAAACTCATAATGTTTTAACCATGATTCCAAAAATTGTCGAGAGAAGCATACAGTTTTGGGACAGACGAAAACAGAAAGCATGACACTTGAAATAGGGCAGAGAGAGTACAACCAAACTAGCCGTCCTGTTTAGTAAAAGGTTGCATGTTTGGCCTAGAAGGAGAAAGAACTGTCGGGCAAACAAACAACAAGAACTGCGCTAACATGTCGTCTTCAACAAAAAATTGCAGGTAAGCAAATAAATTCGCGAGAAGTTCTACTACTATGGCACATTACCCAAAGGTAATGCAGAATTTGGGACAGAACAAAATGAAAAGCATGACACTTGAAATGGGGTGGAGGGAGTACGTAACACACAAACTAGCGGTCCTGTTTCGAAAAAGGTTGTGTGTTTGGCCTAGGAGGAGAAAGGACTGGGGCAAACAAACAACAAAAACTCAGCTAACATGCCTTCATCAACAAAAACTGCGAAGGTGCAAATAAATTGGCGAGAAGTTCTGATACTACTAACACATTAGCCAAAGGTAATGCAGATACTATATGTTAGTGAACTTGAAAACTGCCAGAAGTCCATAGGTGCCCCAGCAAAGAGCAAATCTAAACCTCAAGCATTGCACAATTGCAGCAAAAAGATAAAATACATATACATTTATCGCCTGCGTGTGTCTGTGAGCATGTGTAAATAAGAAACACCTCTCTCTAAGAAAAGAAGGACGCCTATGTACCTAACAAAAGCGTAGATGACACGGCATTAAAACATCAGAAGGCAAGTGATAAAAAAGTACCTTTTTTTCTAATTCATCGGATACATAGTCAAATAAATCTTTTGGTGTAGAACCGGAGGTATTTGACGCAATAGCCTGATAAGGCCCAGAATCTTTGACCTACAATGCATAGACAAACATAAACAGAAATTGCATGAGACGAGCAATACCAATTTAGATCTCTTTCCATTATGTTATCCTTTCTAATTACTGAAGCAACCTTCCTGTATAGACGAGCTATTGGCATTGCATGTAATACCTGCTGACAATACTCACGCCAGTGAGTTTTAGCTGTAAAAGTGCCAGCAGCAACATGCTCTTCCATCATCTTACGAAACTCATCACGATTTCTCCGCTCGGCCCGCTTCAGTTGTTCCTTTATTTGGCAACAGCAAACAATTTAGAACATGAATTGGAAAACTAATTAATCATCACATAATGATTTACTGAAAAAACCTTTGCTGTTCTTTTCAGTTCATCTTCTTCCTTCTCCAGTTCACGAATATATTCCTACCACAACCACCAAAATCAGTGATTTAAAGTTGCACTAGCAAAGACGACAAAATGCGAATAACAAAGCTTACCTGGAAAATTTCCAAACGGTCAAACTTTTCAAGGCGTGAACATCTTTCATCATCTTCCAAGCGATCTTGAACTTTTCGCCATTGAGTGTCCACCTGTACCATAAAAGAAGTCCCCATTTGAAAGTCAAACTCTTCAGGCACATTTTCTCGCTAAATTAACCCCAAAGAATGTATGCTATCAAACAGCGTGCAACTTGATTTTTTTTAGGGGACTTCAACATAGCAAAAGGAAAAATTCTTAACTTTAATATTCCCTGGTTAACTTTGGGACAAAGACTACCATGTTGAATATGAAATTGGCCAAAAAAGCAATACCTTAATCAAGCCACAGGTTTCGAGAAATTTCCTGTATTCTACTCTATTCTGCCGATACTCTTCCTGAGCCTTCGTCTTCTCCTGAATCCAAACCCCATAATGATAGCATAAAAAGCCGTGATAACTTGCTTACAGATACCGTAACTGCCACTTAATACAAGAAAATGCAGAAATCCAAATGCACAAAAATAATGGCGACGCTGACCCTAAAAGAGACAATCTAGTTGCAATACATGAAACTTGCTGGAACAACCAAGAAAACAGTTCTATAACCACTCTATTAGTGCTGAAATCCACATAATTTCCTGTCACCCTCTCAATAGTTCAGAGAAATCACCACTCTTTGAAAATGGCATACTAAATATGTAAGGGCTCCAAGTACTTGCAAGGGAACAACATATCAAACTCCTCACCACCAAAATCTATTTATTAGCATATCAGAACATCCAAAACTCAACAATACTGACAAACTGCGGTTCTGTATCATCAGGACAGTTGAAGCACAAAACCGCACCTTTTTCTCAAGATCCACCAAGTAGTTCTTATAAAGATCCTCACGGTCTGCAGGTCGATCGACGGCCTTAAACCGGTCATCATCTTCAAACATGGTTACGGCTTTGCTGGATTTAAAAGGAAAGAATTACAAAAACTAATACATATTTGTGTGTTCTCTGAAAACAAAATACAACTTAGCCGCAGAAGGATGGGGTTGGGGTGTGCGGTTACCTCCATCTTGTGGATGATGTGAGATCCTTGGACTCCTGAGTGGACATTGAAACATAAAACTGATGTCAGATAAACATAAAACATGCCCGCGGGCTCACATCCCGCAACCACAGGTCTTGCCACAAAGTAAATCATGTTTAATGTCAATAACATACCTACAAAATCACGATCGCACCCACATGCACAAACAAAGGGACAGCAGATTCTCCTTGTGCAAATTGCCTCGAAGTCTAGTAATTGCTTTGCCAATGCATGTATTTATACTTCCCCATAACTCGTAGGAAATTAATGCAATTCATTTTTGGCACTGACACATAATTCAAGGACACTGTCGAACTAACACAAAATATGCGGTGCCTCCTCATGCATGGACTTTGCGTAGTTTTAAGGCTTTTAGCATTTCACGTGTTATACCTTCTATAACAGCCTATGCTTTAAAACACGGTGATCTCCACAGTGCAGCACTGCGACTTCACAAGCTGGAGTTCAAGTCCTACAATATGGGATGTGGGAGTATATCCATCAGGTGCCACCTGCCTAATATTTTTCATTCCCAACCCTTTTCTATTTCATGAAGTACAATAGAGATAACACTATCCTATGGTTCTGATATAAAGTAGTGAGATTTGTGAACAACATGAGAATGCTGGAATTGCATGGACATCGCATAACTTTAAGGCCTTTAAGCAGTTCACATCTTATACCTTCATTAACACCTTAAGCTTTCAAACATGATGATTGAACACACTATAGCACTAAGTCTTCAAAAGCTCGAGTTTCAAGTCCTACCACTTGCATTTGGTGCCTCCCTATGTTAATGCATCATAGTCTGGTTTCCATGAATGGACTCTTTGGGTTGACTAAGATGATTTCATAGCTTACCAAATAGCCAATTATACTTTCTTTTAGCTTTTCTGTTTAACTCAGTAAAAAGTCCATTTTGCAAGAGCATAATATGATGCAGTAAACTTTATTGGTTAACCATGACATCAGTTAAAGATTGGGAACAGTCATATGCGACATAAAACCAAAAGCAAAAAATGTTTAATGATGCAAAGAACAAGAGGTGCCGTGTATTTTAATCAGAACAAGTCCCTGTGGAGGGAGGTACCAGCAAACTAACAACAATTTCACCCAAAGTTAAAGACAGCATCTCAAAACTGAATAAAACATACTTCCAACATCTTTATAAATTCTTCTCTTGCTTTTCTCTGCCTCATACGCCTCTCTTCAGCCTCCAGTTTTTTCCTTTGCATCAAGTACTTTACCACAATAGATAAAAAAGACAAGAAAAACAGGATGTAAGTAGGTGGCATATTTATATAGAACTGAGCAGGCATCACAGGATTTTATAAGGTTTTACCTCATTAAAGGCCTGCTTTCGCTCACCAAGTGTTTTCAGCGCACCGTATCTTCTGTCATTAATAATCACCCGCATTGCCTGATAAAGAAATTCCAATATCAATGCAAGAACTTGACAAGACATACGAATGAGACAGATACGACCAAGATACCTGCTCCCAACTCCAGTCAGCTTCAACATTTGCAGACTCTAACAGTGCTTTAAACGCATTTTTTGCATCCTACAAAAAGATAAAGTAGAGAGGAAAAATGAAGTTAATATATTTGATCCCTATAGTCATACCTTCCCACCATCCGGGAAATTTATGAAGACAAGCACGGAAAATAAGAAAATTACCTGCTTGTTTGCATACACCAAAGGTTCCTCTTCCACTGTTTTCTCTTCCAATGGTGTTACGTTAATTTTCCCTGCAACCGCCATTCCCTTCTTAGCTTCCTGCTCATTACATGTTAAATTATATTAAGTGTTTGAAACATCAGCATGCGACTAAGGGGTCTGCGTGGTGACAGCTTCATGAATTGAGGACAACCAAAACAGAACACATCAAAAAAAAAATTTAAGTTAAACTAAACTAAACACGGACTACTCGTAATTTGTCCAGACAAACAGTGCAATAAAAAAAAATAGCTACAATTGCACTTTATTGTTTGTTGGTGATACACGTAAACGGCCAAGAAAAGCCATTCATAAAACAAATTAAGGTTTCAAGCAGAGCCAAGAATGGACAAGTCATACCTCAATATCCTCTACAGAAGCTCCATCTACTGAATTTGCAGCATCGTGAGTCGATGCATCCTCAAAGCTACTCCTACAATTTTCAAAAATATATAATGAAGCAAATCAAACTTTCATAGTTACATATCAAAGATAAGAAACCAATGAGAAAAATAAGAATCGTACACTGAAGTGGTGTTATTTGCCAAGGAAACGGGACCACCATTATTTCCTGGAACAACAGCAGGTGATGAAGTGACTAGATTCCCAAGAGAGGATGCACCAACTGCACTTCCTACAGCAGAATCTACCACCGGAGTTGATGATTCAGAAACCGCCAAAGTGGAAGCATTAACATCGGCAACAACAGGTGTCACTGGAACAGGGCTTGCAGCTACCCCAGATATAGCCGAAGAAATAGTGAAGCTAGCCAAACTGGGAGTAGTTGATGACTGTTCAACTGTGGAAGGCATTACACTTGGTGGTGCACTAGACGTCGTAGTCATTTCTGTCAGTGGTACCTGAGTAGCAGGTTTTTCAGCTTGTTCGCGGGCCACCTAATAGCACACACTCAAATATGAGAACAGGAAAAAAAAAAAAAAGGCAAAAAAAATCATCCCAGGGCCAAAGTAATGCTGCTAAACCTTCAATTCCTCGGGTATAGTCCATTTAGATTGCTTTGTAACCTTGTTGTAGTAATACCTGCAAAAGTAAACTCCATATGTTAGCAATAGTGAAAAACAGGCAATCTACATAAACATTCCATCACTAAGAGTTTAAAATGTGATAGTCACAACATACTTTCGACCCTCTGAGGTTGTAAATTCTTTCCAAACCGTAGATGCATCAGCCCTCTGTCAAAACAGAAAAGCTTTATTAGAAAGTTCGACTAGATAGGAAAAACTCCAGTCATGTCTAACTGGGTTGCGTACTCCTCTTGTACATGGGTCCCAACCCACACCCCCCCCACCACAAAACACCAAAAGAACTTGGGCCTCTTTTAATACAACTGCTACTTATGAAAGGAAATTTATAAAACAGTGTGTAATCAAGAGCAAATTTATAAAACAGTGTGTAATCAAGAGCAGAGCAAAAACTAAAAATTTTATGACCAAGTAATCTGGAATCAGTCATGGCTTGCTGAATAATTGAATCGTAAGTTTGAGTTTATTGTAGCATAGTAAATCATTGTTAAAGTACAGAATGAGCAGACAATGTGTTTAAGATATCACATGCTAGGTGAAGATGAAAATGGGTGCAAAGTGCAAACATAAATTTGGAGAGAGCACATATGTAATCGAAGTCTATGTAAGCTGGGCAAAAACAAAATGAATTAGCAAAGGAACACAGATATACTTGAGACCAAGTTAACAAATGACACCGCTAACCAACCATAATAGGACCGTGTATCCGACCAGACTTTAGCGATGTTAGCCTGTGCAGAGGGAGAGCGAGACGGAAGAAGGAGGGGAAGGTATATTAATGAATTTTAATGAAACAACAAATCACCTGGCAGAAATTATCCATGTATGTACAAGTCTATAAAAACATTGCTTTGAAGAAAAGGATAATAACTCTGATGACAACAAATCCTGTTGTCCTATAGTTTATCATGAGTCGCTTGGCTCAAAATATTTCGTCCACACCTAAGCCATTCCACGCCTTCATTAGATAGATGTTTGCCAATTCAGACCTATATTTTGGATATCAATCATATGTGTCTACTGGCCTCATTCAAAATTCCGCTTGCAAGTTGAGATTAAAGTAGGCAAACCTTTTATGAGTACAACTGCAGGTACTTCAGACAGGCAAGTTGTGGACAATAAAGTTTATCTATTACACGCGCTATCCTATAATTTGAATTAACTTTAAACATTGCATAAATTACACTCACACCCCTCAGTTTATGTGGAAATACCTCTCACAACCTTGTATCCATACAGGGGATATCAATTATATGTGTCTAGTGGCCTCATTCAAATCCCACTTGCACGTTGAGACCAAAGTAGCCAAGTCTTTTATGAGTACGATTGCAGATGCTTCATACAGACACATTATAAACAGTTCAGTTTGTCTATTACATGTGCTAAGCTAGAATTGAATTGTACCTCGAACTTAGCATATGCTGCACTCGCACCCGTCAGTTTATGTGATAAACTGAAGGCATCAGGCCCTCTATAAAAAATGACCTCGCTAATGTAACATTCTCATTTCTTGCACTTTTAAGGCAAAAGTTCCTTTTAAACTTCACAATATTAAGACCATCCACATAAAATAAGGGTAGGGGGAGTCGCTCTTATTGTTCATATGCGAGGGGGACCACGTGTATATTGACATGAACTTAGGGGTTATGAGTGTCTTTTACCCAAAAATTTTAATCCAAACCTAAAGGAAAATATTGATGTCTCTATTTTCTCATACATAGCATCCAGCGATTTTATGTTATCTTCTTAATCAGTTACAGGGGCCATGGATATCACTTCATAAACATAGGTAAACCACCACCATTAATTGTGTTTTATGATTTAGCAGGAAAATAGAGTTCTAAAGGACTCTTGTCAGAGGAAATAAAACCGTCTCAAGTTCTAGCAAATAATGAGCCAGTCTTATCAATCAAATATAAGGGTAAAATTATGTAAACTTGAACTTGTTCTTACACATAAAACCGCAAAAGAAATATAGTTCTCTGCGACTGTTTAACATCTAGTCTTCCCAGAAAAGGGGAAGGCAAAGGATGATATACGCCAACAATGTACAAAAGCATGGCAAGGAAAAACTTAACCTTGAAGCTTTCAATTCCACTGCCAAAGCAGCATTGCAGAAGTAAAAATTGAGCCAGCACAAGTGTGATTATTTGACAAAATATACATAAAGGAGCATCAACTCAAAAATGATAATGGACATCTGCCACAACTCCACTACAGATGAAACACAGATCCTAATGAAGAAAGTTAGCAATTGGAACACAAATATAAGCAGATTACATATAGCTACGTTGCTACAAAGCAAGCATGAGTGTCACACCAACTCGTACTTCTGGGAGCAAAGTAATAAAAATTGTATCTGAGCTCCTTATGCAAACCATCAACATCAAGTAAGTCATGTGCCAAAAACATAGGTGTGTGCAGATAGAACTATCAAAAATTTTAAGATTAGTTTAAACACTTCATAAGCAAGATGCATGTTTAGAAGCATCAATATAGTCGGATAAAAATCGAATGTAATGGATTCTCTAACTGTAAAAACTTTACCAACTTTATGTGGCTTCATTAGAGGAGGAAGCTGATTCACAGCAAGAATAGCATAAGATATATTAAGATGGATACGATTTGTGTGGAGATGTAATTACATGCCATTCGATTCGTATTATCTACATCTTACCACAGTATAGTTGCAGAAGAACAATTAAGAATGCAAGAAAATGGAGCAAGTATGCAACATCACGGTCAAAATAAGTGGTGGACTAAACCCACGATTTCCCAAAAACTCAAAACAAAAAGAAAAGGACAAACAAAGAAGAGAAAAATAATACTTCATTTTTACTTGGTATTAACAGCATCCAAGTAAAATGTAAATAGCAAATTGTTGCCTGCCTCGTGAAACTGAAACCACCTTGAAAGCGAGCATATAGAGCAGTCGTTATTTTCCCCTGACTTGCCATGACATCTACAAACCAGTGGAACATGCAAAGAAAAGGAGAATACACATAAACCAATTTGATGTATTTAAGTCGGCTACAAGCGTCAGCATCCGTAAATGGGAAATAAGTTAGTACAAACTCCACGCAATCCAAAAGCATGCTTCACAGGTCAAAGAAGAGGCTTGAACTTTAAGAAAAACAAGAAGTCAGCTACATGACTCACCTCCATAGCTGTCATCAATTCCAAAGGCTTCTCCCAGCTGGATTGCTTGGTTTTCTTATTGTAGTAATATCTGAATAGGCAGACATACCAAACATAAAAATGCAAAACAAAAAGGAGAGAGTAATACTCACTGAGATAATTAAAGATTTATAGTATAGTCTGAAGGAAGTGTGAAGCAAAATACTTATTGCAGCAGGCCAAGGCAAATAGGGCACTAAAACTGCACCCAAAAGAATAACTTACCTTTTTCCCTCATTCTCACACTCCTGCCAATCAGATGAGGTCTGTTCAGCAGTATTAGAAGCATTTACTGCCTGCAAATAAGTAACAATTGCTTTAAATAAGGCAACAAGACAGTAACCAATAGATCAGAACAGATGGTTTAAAAAGAATAATGGTTTTCACCGTCCAAAGGGGGGAAAACGGTTTAAACAGGCATTAGAAAAACCTAACAAGGGTCCTTACAAGCCTTAAGGCATACAATGATGGTATCGCAAGTTAATACCCACAACAGGAGAAGTCGCGTCTTTGTTGCAGAAATGGGTTACAAGAGTGGTATCAGAAGTCAGACCTATATAACCAAAAACAGGCTCGGAATTCGATGGCATCACAAGAATAAAGAGCTATGAAGGTGCACCAAAAGGATTATTCGATATATAGCAACACCAAACATATTAGCAACCATATTTTACACATCTTTTGATTGTTTGGGTCGGTAGCGGTTGGGGTTGGTGGGGAGAGTGCTACCCTAGATGCATCATCATCATGGGCTAAAGAGGTGCTACACAAAAAAAAAATTCCAATAAATATACCAAAGACACTAATGCAAATTATTTTTTTATTTTATTTTTCTTGGGAGAAGGCTGGGGGGGAATCCCCCGTGAGAAGCATTATTAAAACTAAACACCCCCACGACACACGAAAAAGGGAAAAGAAAAGAAGGAAGGCACTCTGTGAAAGGACAGCAAGTCAAGGAGAGCTCTTTGCAGCAAAAGTTCATCTGAATTTGGTAAAGACGAAACTATAACTCTTCTTCTCAGGCCACTTCACTTGGAATAACTAACATGGCTCTATATTAAAAAGTGCGAGAGAGAGAGAGAGAGAGAGAACTAAATATGTTCTGAAACAAACCCCCCATAAACTCCAAGAAAGGAAAAAAGGAACCTAGGAACCGAAGAAGGCGAACGCATCCAGCGAAAATTTGAAAGCGACCCAAAGGGGCCAGCCTCTAGCACGAGGCTCCTGACACCGCATCATCTTGGGAGGTAGAGATAACCGCAGCCTTACAACTGCTAAAGCAGAGACACTGTTTCTGCGTATCAAACCAGTGACTCCAGATCACAATTGAGCAATCCTTGCCCAATCAAAAACAACCTCTCTATGCAAAGGGCAAGTGATCGGCTTTACTGAGCAACCTATTTAACTCTAACTTGGTTTGGTGTGAAGAGGGCTTTAGTTTAACAGTTGAAAGATAATGGCACTACTTTTGCATACACTGAAAAGTTGCATATTCGGAATGAAGCTTGGATAAGAACCAAAGGGCTACCACAACTCCGTTTGTTTGGTGAAAATAGAGAGCTACAACATGCATAGTGTGCGTCATCCCGTCAATGAAAAGGGAGATGGTATAAGTAAAGAAGGAGAAGTACCGGAACTGTCGCAACAGTAGCTGAGTGTTGCTGCCCAATTTGCTGCATAGGTGCAAATGGTGCACCTTGACTTCCAGATGGTAACCAAGGTTGCCCACCGACAGGGACAACAGGTGCATGCATTTGTGATACAGATTGAAAGTGGGGAGACATATTCATGGTATTCTGTGGCTGGCCAAAGGAAGATGGAGTAAACTGTAACAACATGAAAAAGACACGAGATAGATTATGGAGGTACTCCAACTGTTAGATACTAAAACTAAAATAGCATCATTATCTCTTACAGTGTATGCTGAAGAGAGAGGCACTCCAGGGCCACCTACACCTGGCACATGATTGTTTGGGGGTGCGGTTTGCTGAAACTGTGATGAAGCAGATGTAAAACCCATGTTTTGTTGAATGTATGGCATTGGTATTGATTGTGATGAAGGTGTAGCATGACCCAGTTGGCCAGGCCTAAAAGGTAACTGCTGCATCGGTTGAGAGAGTTGCTGTGGCTGGCTTTGGCTAGGAAGCATACCTTGTGCAACTGGACGAAATTGCTGCAAAGCTGGAGCAGCCGGAATATATGATTGTCCTTGCAGTGACGGAGCCAAAGGTTGAAACTGCAATAAATGGATACAACATCTCTAGTAATCTTTTCGTAAAGTGCAGATCGAGAAAAAAGAGTCAATGACGAGTATCATACTTGCGTCCCATAGGATGGTCCAAAATTGTGAGAAACCATTGGGCCAGCTGCTGGTGGCCGAAGGGACTATTACAAGAGAAACTAAAGTTTTAGACCCCAATTGCAGTTACCAACCATCATACACCTTTGCATTACCCGTCCTCTCTCGACAAAGAATATAACTAAGAGATCATAACCTTAGGACGAGAAGAAGGGAAACAAAAACAGCATAATCAGAAAGTAATCGCGCCAGGGGCTGGAAGTGTACACTTAACTAATTGAGCTGTATGGCAATCAAGCTAAAGTAAAATCATCATGTACACAGTCGAAGAAAATTTATTCCAATAGGCACTTTCTCCCTTTTCCTTTTGGCCAATGATTATTAGTTCGACGTCTTAAACCAATCATACGGAAGACAAAAATAACGCTCAAAAATATTGAATCACTTTAATCAATTGACTTAAATTAATTTATCCTCTCATGACATAACTGAGTAGGCCAATCTTACTGGAACAATTAATAAGAGTTATACGATGCACAGTCTCTGAGATGTCCTGAAAAGATGTGTATACTAAGATATCATGGTACACAACTCTATCGTAACAATATCAAGTTATAAAGCGTTCCATACGAAGATGTTAAATGTAATAAGATAAAAACAGCAGTACCTGTGCACCGGACGTCTGGGGGTTATTGGCCATTCCTGCACATAAAGGATCTTCCACAACGAGCTGCAAATACTGACAAAACGACTGCAGCATCAAAAGTTTGCACAGCGTTCGTGCATTAGTTATTCCCCAGAAAAAAGTAACAGATAACAGGTGTATTATAAAACAAACTAGCTGATATAAACACCTGGAACAACAAATTTAAGAGCATGCACAACGGGAACACAAATCATTGAGAACAAAAACACATCCAAGAAAGCGACAATTCCAACCAGAAAACGTGCCAAGTAACTAAGAAAATACTAGTAATGTGAAACATGGGCAGCAGAGGCAATAATTTCCTAAAGTGCAGGCGTACACAGGAAGCACCGACACCTCATATAGGTTGAGGTATGGTGTCCGACACCTACTGACACCTCACCGACATCTCCCGACACGTGTCCGACACTTCTCAGCGATGTCCGAATATATTTATTTATTTTTTAATTACCGGACACCGTGGCGGACACCTATTCGAGAAGTGTCCATGCTATGGGGCCAAAGTGCAGTATTTCAAACTTATCTCTGGGACAAATCTGGGGTTTTTTAGAAATTAACTTTTAGGCCAAACTAAGAACAAATATGGGGTTTTTTAGAAATGAACTTTTAGGGCAAAACCCTAATCAAATCGACCCAGCAAAAGGTACCTTCTTCTTTCTCTCTCATCTCTTTCTCTTTTCCTTCTTTTTGTTACCTAAAGCATCCAAGTTTGCCAGTCCGGAGTAAGAAAGGTCAACATCTTTGACCTTATTTACAGAACCATCTGGCTATATAAAACCTCTTCTTCATGCCTTTGGTGCCATGTCTTTTTTACTTCTCTCTCGTTACTATTGAGATTCTAATCTTGGTACTGTCGAGACATTGAATTGCTTTCTTGTTAGCAACCACCTTTCTTGTTACTGTTAAGACTATTCATGTTATAGCTTTCTCTCTCATCCCTTTTGAACGAAATTTAGTTGCTCGAATTGATGATTATTTTTTTTATCAATATTGACATGTGTACACACACACACACACACACATATATATATATAAAATAAAGTATATTAAAAAATTCAGCGGTGTCCAAAATCTGATTTTTTTAAAATTGCGGTGTTCGGTGTCCCGGTCGGTGTCGGACACGGTATCCGTGTCCGTGCTACCTAGCGTACACTACGTAGAAGACTGGTAATAAAGATTCGGCTTGGTCATGGTTGGATAACTGCCCCTGCGTCCTCTTATCGCCATTTTCTGGTCCTAAGAGTACTTATTATCCTTCTGGCTTCTCAACTGCTAAAGTGATTGATACTACCAAGTAAGTCGCATGGCAGCTTCCACATCCAAGATCTCAAACTCTCCTTCACTCCCTATAATCCTGAAGTCAATGACCAAATACAACGGATCCCTTACCCCATCTGGCACAGTGGGACCTAGTTTGGTTTGTTGGCAACAAACCTCATGGCTCATTCGTCCTTTGGCCACTGTGCACAAATAGAACTCGAACAAAGAACATTCTCAAGACCTAGACTATCAAAGTGGATAAGGGTCGCATTCTATACAATTCATAACCTGTGACTAAAGTTCACCTTTGCTGTTTTCCTCCTCACACTATAAACCATTCTAGTCAGCAGGAGTTCCTACAATTTGCTGTTAATTACTTTAAAAGTAAAATTTTAAAAATAACGCAAAAAGTAGTCTTATCCACAAACCCTGTATTGCTTTTCGCTTGAAATTTGAAACTATCATCCCACGCGTGCACACAATTGTGAACCGCTATGCCATGCTTTTAGAAGATATGTAATTTATGGTTCTTGAGCTCAAACAAATTGGAACACGCGCACGTGCACACACACAAATAACGAGGCATAAATTCAAGTGGCGTTTCATATAAGGAACTGAACAATACACTCTCGTGCCACGAATTTAGGTCAAAACAGCTCATCAAACTAATAAGGCGCTATATCAAAACCCTAGAACGTGCGGCATATAACTGAACAACGAAAATTAAGCATTTTTTGAGTAGTCAAAGATAAATGATGAAGCAACCGTCACCTCGGCGGTTTGTCTTGGTATTGACGGTGGCGGTGCCGGTGGCGGAAGAATCCGGCGTGATGTGTCCCACTAAGTGACGGACTGAGTTGCAGCAAGGCGTCAATGGCACTTCACGATTTTGGAGCCGTGGTGGTTTTGACGGTGGCGATGGCGGAAACCTCGTTGCGGAGGCGGTGATGGGGAAATCAGGTGCGGGTTTTGAAGGAAATAGAGAATTCAGGCTTTGTTTGGCAATGGATTTACATAGAAATTGTGAAGATTGTCAAAACCACCCTCAAACTAAGGTATAATTGCACAATTTCCTCCGATCTTAAACTGGTTGCGAAGTTTCCTCTCAAAATATATAACATTAGTCGGTATTGGTTCCAAAAGAATAGTTTGAGAGAAAAATTATAGGTGGATTTCATAGCATACTCGTTATTATTAGTTATGCATACCCATCTTTAGGATTGTATACAAAACGAGTTTGATCCGAATATAGGTATATTCAAACTCGTTTATTTAGTTTCAGGTCATGCTCGTGTTCATATTCGTTTTAATCTTCAAAATTTTGTTTGAAATCGTTCTCGATTCGTTTCACGAAGCTCGTGTTCGGTTCGAAACTTCTATTACACAGTGATGCCCTTTTGGCTCAAAAATGCCGGAGCCACCTATAAGCCTCTAGAGTTGCTAGCAAGCAAGGATGAAGAATTCTATCAAATGGTTCGTTCGTTTATTTATATGAACCTAACTCGAACTTGAAAACTCGTATTCTCGTTCAAAATCATTATTTTCAAATCAGAATTACACTTTATTTGATCAAATTGTCTAACTAGTTGTAGGGATTCCAAGTTTAAACTAATTAACAATATAATCAAGTTATATGGCTTTTAGGTATTGAACATGTTATACTTAAATTATTATCCAGACAAACCATTGACAAACATATTTCGTGAACACTTTGGAATGTTCATGCTCGACTCGTTTAATAAACGAGCTCTGATTTTTTGTTCGTGTTTGATTCGTATATTATACAAACGAACATGAACGAGTTTTTTGAGCAACGAATCACGAGCAGTTCGTGAAAATTTACAACCTTACCCATCTTTAATTTATTTGTCGCTAGTCGAGTAACTGTAAGGGTTGGACTAGTTACATAGTAGCGTTTCTTTGCTAGTTACTCAAATCGTTCTTTATTCATTTCTAATGACAAATGTAAGTTTCAACAACAAAAATCTTGGAAGGATGTCCATTGGTAAAAAAAAAAAAAATTGAAAAGAACCTCATTGTGGATTGATGCCAGCTTTTGGAGGTAATTTTGAAATATAACCAAAAGGTATATTGCATTTGACGAATTTTGTTACCCGTTGGCTATGTTTAATTCTTTTCGGTATTTTTGTTTAATGCTTTATATAAAATAAATGTATGTTCACCGTTGTCAAGTTTAGGAAACAACAATTAATTTTTCTTTAAACTTAACTTTACTCGCCAATTTTTTACAAACCAATTATTAACCATAGCCTTCTTAGAATTCACATCAATCATTTCGCATGAATGACTTGTCTCATTAGGTACTCTTTCAAATTCTAAAATCAGTCCGTCAAAGACGAAACCACAGCCACACAAGGTACATTGTCTACCTATAGATTCAAAAGTTTAATTATTTAATCCAAAAGTTTATGTTCTTGACGTACTTTGTTTCTCAATCTTTATCTTAAAAGTTGACTATACCAAATAATATGACAATGTCAATCATTAAACAACAATAAATCTAAGGGTTAATCGCATAAAATACTCTTGTGGTTTGAGCTAATTGCAAAAAGGCCCATATAATTACAAAAGCTGCAAAGAGACACCTGAGGTGGCAATGTTGTTGCAATCGTTAAAGAAATCGCCCGAGTTGACGGAGCGTGATCTTCATTCTCTTAAGAAGTGCATTTGGTAGATTTTAATACATTAAAAAGACTAAAATACCCTCCCTTTCTTTTTTCTCTCCCACTCAAGTCCCAATTTCTTCTCCAATCCAACCAAACCCTAACCCTAGCCGCTACCTTCACCAACAAAAACCCTAGCTGCCACTCTCAACAAAAACCTAAGTTGCAATTTCTACCACCACAAAGCCCCATCCACCACCATCCTTGATTTCTTCCACCACCAACCCCGACCACCAACCATGACCTTGTGTCGCCGCACTAGCCCTTCATCAACCAGGCGCCAAGTGCACCACCGCCACCCACCGCGAGCTCTGCATTGCTAGACCCGTCATCAATCGAATCACTTACATCGCCGCCAACCTCGCCATCAGCACCACCAGCCACCTGCGCCGAACCCAATCGCACGACTCAAATCTAAGGTTTCAATCACACATTGAGATTGAAACCCTATATTTGAGTTTGTGAAATTTGGGTAAATCAACCACATCTAAGCCTTAACACACATAGGTTTTATTCAACAAACGGATCCAGTCACATTAAAACTTGGCAAGAATTGAGAAGAGGGCGTTGCGGCAATGGGATTGGTTTGGCCACGAAAGGGAAGGCGATGGGTTTGATGGGGTTGTGACGGCGAATAGAGCATGGGGCTTGATTGGGCATGTGGCCACGATTGGCATGGCTGGGTGGTGGTGGTAGGGGCTGGATAGTTATGATGAGAGAGAGGGCTTGGGCTTATGGCGATGAATGGCGGGACTTGAGTGACAACAGGTGTGGCTAGGGTGGTGGTGCCGCCCCTCTGGTCAAGACTTATTTCTACACACAAACAAAATAAGGTTTATATATGGGGGTATTTTGGACAATTTATTTAAATCATTACAGAAACAGTCAGATGCAACACTTTTACGATCACATGTACTCCTTTGCAACTCTTGTAATTACAGGAGTTTTTTTGCAATTAGCCCAAATCACAAGGGTATTTTATGCAATTAACCCTAAATCTAATTATATGTGTATGAAAATCGAAGTTGAGAAAAAGTGGTCACGTCACCGCCTACGTGAACACTCTTGTGGCTCGCCACATGGACTTTTCTATTTGACTTTTTAAAAACATTTTGAACTTACTCACGTTTGTAATAATGATTTGGATTCTTTTTTCCTCTCTCACTTTCTTATTCAATTTAATTTGAATTCTTTTTTACCATTTAAAAATTAACAAATTAAATAGATTTTACATTTTCTATCTCTTATATGTCAACATCTCGGACCCGGATCGCCTACTATAGCTAGGATTACAGATTACAGCCAGCTACAACCGTCCGATCGAAATAAGTGGGAGATGATGGCTCAGATGAAGCCACGTCAGAGATATTTATTCTTAGCTTCTTCTCTCTCTCAAGCCAGACTCTATCCCTCTCTCTCCCCCCAATTCCATATGCCGACGACTCCTCAACTCCCTCCACTTTCTGGCGACGACACTTCTCTCTCCATTTGCCGGTTCGTTACCCAAAATAGAAAAAGTAGGAAATAGAAGAATCAAATTTGCCATTTTCACACACACACACACACACACAGAGAGAGATGAATATCTTGAGTTGTGTACAAATTACATTGAGAAACAGACGTAATCGAAACCATAATTCCACCCAAACGAACCTAGTTGCCGTCACGGAAGCTGGCAATCCCGTTGCAGGGGCAAATCCCGGCAAAGAGTCGACGGGGAAGAGATACTCGCCGAGAAGCGCCGCAAACTCGACGAGCCTTTCGATTATAGACAAGAAGGTTGAGACAAACGATGGCCCTCCGTGGACGATTGCTGCCCTATCTGCTTCGGCAGCTTCAACCATCCATGCCGAGCCCCTTGCGACCACTTGTACTGCGGTAAAGCTTCTTTGTCCAACAAAGTGTCGCTAAAAGAAAAATGTCGGTAAAAAGGAACTGAATTTTGATGGATTTGGTGTTCTTGGAATGTTTGTGATTGAGCTTGATTTCAGGCACTTGCTCTGGTGGAGAGAGAGATGAAGTGTAGATTAGCGTCACCGGAAGGTGGGGGAGGCACGGGGTGTCAAAAGATGCGTCGTCCGGCTGTGTCGTCGCCGGTGGATGAAGGTTCTTCCATGGTAGCGCTGCGATTTCAGGCCGCATCGATTTTCGGAAGAGAGATAAGGATGTAGATCGCGTCGTCTAAAGGTGGATGTGTCATCGCCGGAAAGTGGAGGGCGTTGAGGAGCCGTCAGCATATGAAATTGGAGAGAAAGAGAGAGAGTCTGGCTGGAGAGAGAAGAAGCTGAGAATAAATATATGTGACGTGGCTTCATCTGAACCGTCATCTCCCACTTATTTCGATCGAATGACTGTAGCTGGGGCCAGAGCAGGCAATCCGGGTCCCAAAATGTCCACTTAAAAATGTTATTTATATCTTACAATTCCATTAATTACTAAGATTTGCCAAAACTAGTTCTCTATATATTCCTTTAATGTTTTCTATTGTTTAGACAAAACCAAATATTTTCTATCAGTTTTTTCTCTCTAACTAACATAATATCCCTCCTTTTATTTCATTACAAGTTTATATATGTAGTTTACTCTCCCATTTTATTTTTAATTATTTGTTATATATCTTTACTCATTTCTTGGTGGCCTTGAATAACAAAACTTCAACGCACAAGTTATTATTATTAGTATAATCACTATTATTGTTACTAGTTGGTACATACTATTTCAATCATTTCATATACTATTTTTCATCTTCATTTGTTGCTAAAAGCTAACAATTATTACTCAAGTTCATTTTAACGACAAAATTGGTAGGAAAACTCGTATGAAAAGATGAAATTTATTTGTTAGATAATTTCTTGTCGCTATCAAATTTGTTATTATTATTAGGCATAAAACTACGAGATATCTAAATCAGTACTTTGATAGTTATTATTCCGTGTCCAATGCACGGGATCAAAACTAGTTACGTCGAAAATCGATTTTTTTGAGACAATTTATCCTCACTAAGCCAAGAGACTACAAATCTACTATAAACTTTTCGGAACTAGGTTGTAAATTTTCTTTAGGACTGTCGTGATGGCTTCTAATGTGGATTTAGATCCTTTAGTTGGCTAGTGAAAAGTCGCATACCCCCGAATTCAGTCACCAGCCCTCTGCGAAGCCTTAAAAACAAAAGCATCTTCCAATCCTGCAGAAAGCCGATCAATAAGATCTCACGCAATTGTACGAAGCCATCGCTTACTCATTAATATACAAGCTGCCAAAGAGTAATTCTCCAATGATATTGCTAAATCTGCCACTTTCTTGATTATATATAGAGTGGTCATCTCTTCTTTCTTTCGGTTACCAGTTGGAGAGCGTCATGGGAGAAATAAGTAGTTGGGTAAGGGTGTAGAAGGAGATTTTTGAGCTCGAGGAAGCTATAGGAAATGCAAGCTTGGAAAGAAAATAGAAAGTGAAGCCCCTAGTGCCTAGTGGTATCAATTATTTCCAAGACTATAAGGTTCCCACATGTTCCTCCTTTTGCCTTACCTTCTACATTTGGGTATCACACTACAAGAAAAGAGGGCATTAGCGACGGACTTTTAGCGACGGACAAAATTCCGTCTCTAAAAAAGTTTTCAGCGACGGAAAACACCCGTCGGTTTTAAGTCCGTCGGTAAAAATATTTAACGACGGAATAATTCCGTCCGTAAAAAAACCGTCGGTGAAAGTAGGGTTTTGCCGACGGACTTTTACCGACGGGTATTTTCCGTCGGTAAATGCCTTAAAAAGATCAGATCCCCTTCTTCTTTTCTTTCTCTCGTTGCTCTCTCTCTCTCTCACCGGCGATTTATCCTCCGTCGCCATCCCCGGGAACCTAGCCCCCGACGGAATAATCCTGCCACCACCACCGACGCCGCCACTGCCGCCCATCTTCAAAATCGAAGGACCGCCGCCACCACTGCCGCGCCGCAACCACAACCGCGCCGCCCATCTTCAAATCCGCCCATCGGTAAAAATCATCTTCAATTGTGGAGCTCTGTTAGTATTTACCTTTTCTTATTGTTGCATCTTGGTATTTTTACCATTTTCATTCGTATCATGTTCATTAGATTACTACCATTTAACATACTTGTTCATCGTGTAACCAACATATGGAGGACGTCAATCATATTTTTTGGAACTATGAATTTACACAGAAAATTTGGTAGCTAGGAAATGTTTGATAAGTTGAGGGTGTTCATTCAATGGTAGTCAGGGAGGCATGTGTTGGGGCATGCTGTTGCACACTTTAGAGGCAAAAGCTTTCAGGCAAAGCTTAGGTAGTCAGGGAGGCATGTGTTGCGAAATTGATAAGGGAATTTTAATTGATTGATTGTTTTAGTAAATGAAGCTGTAATGTCAAACTTAGAGAGGAACTCTGCTATACATTTGTACTTATAATTCTTTGGGCACAACTGACGATGGTGAGAAGTTTTGGTTACTCAAGAATTCATGGGGAAATAGCTGGGGCTATGATGGATACATTAGAATTGCAAGGGATGTTGCTGCCAAGGAAGGGGAATGTGGCATTGCCATGATGGCTTCATATCCACTTGCTTAGATTGAAACAACTGGTGCATCTTCGTGATCATTTCTGATCCATAGGTGCAATCCCTTTGAACAACTTCTAAGTGGTATATGTAATAAAACAGTTGATATTTTTGGTCTGTAATCTGTTATAGGCCCTAACATAAAATTCGTACGAATAACTCTTGTTACGACTTCCACTCTACCATTTCAATCCAAATGTACTTGACAGAAAGTATGGGCTTCAAGAACTTCCATGCAAGCAACATTTTTCTTTATCTAATTTTTGGATGCCAGTTCCGCTTTCTTGACACAATCAATCCAAGCTCTCTTGATATGACACCAAGAGACTAAACGTACCAACTACTCTAGCTGAAAACGACTTGCCTATTATAGGATGATTTTTCTCCCAGGTAACTTCTTAGGTATTCAGTATTATTAGCATGAGGAACCAGTTAAGCAAGGCAATCTTAAGCTACAAGATAAATACCTAGATATGAGTACACTTGGTTATGTACCTCTGCAAGTACCAAATTGTCAATTTAGTACCTTTATGTTCAAGTTGCAGGTGTAGGATTCAAATCTTCATTTATATGACATTGAGTCCAAGCTTTAAGTCTAGCATAAATACCGATATTCAGAGACATTATAATAACCCAGAAGCAGAGGGGCTATCATTTCCCCTTTCAGTGGGGAATGGCAGCACCATTGGTTCGTTCACGATCATAATAATGCATTATCTTGTTTCATGCACAATGACTTAATGAAGTTTATGTACGTATAGAAGGAAAACATCACTCTATACTTCTAATTAAGTCGGGAGTCATAGTCTAGTGGTCTAAGTATGGAGTGTGTGGGAGCAAGCCTTGGTGAAATGGTAAGGTTTCTTTACCATGAGCTGGAGGACCAACCATCATTCTTATAACTTCCCTGTTCAAGGAGCCTGGTTTACTGGGCTGCCCTGGTAACCTACATAACTATTCTACCGCCAATTGAGTTTGACCTCAATAATTTGAATGTTATGACTGCCTGGTCTATGCTTAATAGCCCTAACACATTTGGTCTGAAATGTTATTTTGCTTGCCTGGCTAGCTGACCTCAAAGATGCTAGGTCCTCAAAATCAGGAAAGAGTTTGATCCATGCTGAAAATGTAACTGAGAAGGACACATATGTTAAAGGTCCTGAACTAGTAGGTCCTTTTGAGCATGTACAAGATGAATTCAGAAGAAGTAAAAGACATAAGACTGATAAGATAAAACATATTGCCATGAAGTACCGCTACATTCGGAGAATGGTGAAAAAAAAATGTAAACTCGCTGTTGAATATCTTCCAACTAAGTTAAACAGCTAGCGCGTGGAAAAATATTCAACATCTCGAGACAGATGGGATTATTACCGATAATTTGAGGTCAATGTGGTTTCATTTTTAGTGCAATATAATCTGGAACTAGTGGGGGGTTATCTACCTAGTTCTTAACAAAATTTCATCTCTAATGTGCACTGTTGCTTTTTGCAACAAAGTAAGGCTGAACTATTTGTTATTAATGAGTTTTCATGTTAAAGTAGGTTAAATGGCTTCTGCTTCAATTCGGTGTAACACTACTTGTTATCATACTATAAGTAGTGTAAAATCATCTTCGATTGAATAATCATCGATTGGTTTTTCATGTTAAAGTAGGTTAAATGGCTTCTGCTTCGGTGAACAGGGACGTTTCAGTCAACAGGCATTTCTTCAAGGTCATGATGCCTGGTTTTGAGACAGAACTTGTATGTCATCCCGCTTTCTCTATGTTTTCGTGTGTGTTAAAAGTTTTATCTTTGGTTAAAAACTTACATGTCTTACTGTATTATGAATATGTTAGGCCATACCGGTAGCATTTTGGCGATTGCTCACCACGTTGAGATTTGAAGCAACTTTAACCAGCTTTAAGGGGTCATGGCTTGTTAAATTGAAGAAGAAGGTTGGCGAAGAGGTTCTTTGCTTCGAAGAGGGTTGGAACGAATTCGTGCAACAACATGACCTCCATCTAGGAGACTTTGTAGTCTTTCAACACATGGGGCAAATGCGTTTTCAAGTCAGCGTGTTTGATGAAAGCACTTGTGAAAAGCCTTTCCCCTAATGTACATTTTGAACAATGTTGCGAACATTGACTATTGATCGATGATTTTGAACAATATTGTATTATTGATCGATGATTTTGAAAAATATTGTATTATTGATCGATGATTTGTTTTAATCGATGATTTTAGATTGTTAATCGTGCATTTGATATACTGAGATTGTTGACGGAGGATGGGACTCAATTGGTTTGAATTTTTTATTACAGGTTTGGGCATTAAAAAATTAAAAAAAATTAAAAAAATGACTTTAACTTTTAGCGACGGATTAATTCCGTCGCTAAATATTGTATCCCGTCGCTAATTTCGTAAAAAGAAAATAAATTAAAGTACGTAAAACATAATTAGCGACGGATATTCCGTCGCTAATTAAGTGATAAATCCGTCGCCAAAAGTTCTATATTAGACGACGGATTTTATAATTCCGTCGCAAAACTTTTAGCAACGGCCTTTTATACGAGGGACTTTTAGCGACGGTCATTCCGTCGCTAAAAGTTTTAGCGACGGAATATAGGCCTTTAGCGACGGGAAAATCCGTCGCTAAAGACCTTATTCCTTGTAGTGTCAATTATTTCCAAGACTATATATGGGTTCCTATGGTTCCGGGTTCCCACATATTCCTCTTTTTCCCTTACCTTCTACATTTGAAGCAAACCCAATATTATTACCTCTTTTACCTCTTTGGGGAGAGATTTTTTTTTTTTTGGGTGATAAACTGGAGAAATTTTATTATATTAAACAGACGTGTGAGTCACAAATCGCGGGGTGATTCTCTCGTTAATATCAAAAGACAGGAGGGGTGCCAAAAAGATCGCGCGTAATCCCATAGTTGGAACTTAATTATGATGCTGATCCACAGCCTGTTTCGTCATATGGTACCCGCAAAAGTTTGTTCCTGGAGCCCGTGCCCGTGAAAACTATGACCTGTCAGGAACGCTTAAGTAGAGCCCGCTCACCATTCCGCGGGGGATTTGTGTATCAGTGAAACAGTAAGGGATATATGAGAGAAATATGCAAGTGAGAAAGGAGTCAAGGGGAAAGGGATATAGATCCACGGGAAGTTGCGGGTGTGGTGGCTTGGGCAGGAAAGGTTTGGAGAAAGAAACCTTCCCAAGACACCCCCTCCCTCCCTCTCTCCCTTTGCTTCTAATTTCATGCGATTCTTCCCTTTCCCTTGCTTGTCTCGTCTTCGGATGTTTCCCTTTCTTCAACCAATTTAATTAAAAAGGTTCAAAGTTAGGAAAAAAAAAAAGAGGTGTTCAAAACCCATGAGATTCAAACCATGTGCATGCTCGGTTTTTCTAATCGGTGTGTTTAAGTTATCGGACCGGTTACTGATAAGTTATCAAAAATAAGAGCCAAATAATGCATGTCGTGTTTTTAACAATGCTCGCACCCTTATGCCATTTTCATTTGAATTTCAAGCCTTGCCACTTAATAAGCACGCAAGTGTTTTTGTTATCAAATAGAACTCGAGAAGTCCTCACGATCATCATCAGGTTATGTCTTATTCTCCACCAATGTATTCATAGTTTGCAACAACTGTATTAAAAGATTTTTATTCTCTCGGCACACGTACATACACACACATACGAGGAGGGAGGAAGACAAGGATAATAAAAAACACGTCACATGACAAATTTATCACCCCATATTTTTACTGCCATATGCCAAGTAACACTTTTGCGTCAAGCGCTAAATTTGGTCGCAACAGGTCACCTTCGGTTTTGATAGAAAAGCTGTCAATAAGCAGTAGTGAAAAATTATCTTTGTTAAGGTCGCCCCAAATTAATTAAACGTTGTGTATTATATTTCAGCTAAAAGAAATTGAAGGACATATAAAGCATAGCAACATCACACACCCCAAGGCCAATTATCCTACTTAGAAATGGGTTAGGGACGCCTCAAACAAATCATAAGAACGAAACATTGATCCACAGACTTATATTCAATAGCACCGTATGGTTTTTTTCATCTAATTTTAAATGTTGAATAAGGATATTTTGATCATCATTTTTCACTCATGGGTGATGAGTCCCATCTCTCTCCCTCTGTGATTTTGAGATAGGAAGCTGAGAGATCCTGACCATACTATCTTCCATTACACTGCAGGACTGTTTACATGAGAAATTAGACATCTTCTTCCTGAATCCATGGCCAAAGATATCATCCCTACCAACACCCAACACCTTACCTTTTCTAGTGGTCTTGGTGCACTCCTTGTAGGCCATAAGAAAAGGGTCATCCTGATATCTTAGACCCCTCTTGGAAGAACTTCTCAACTGACCCTGAAAAGCACATGGCGGAAGCGGAACTTGTAAATCATGGAAAGAAGCCCTGGCCTTCTGCTCCGGAGGGCAAGGCGGAGGCGGCAACCGCCTCCCAGACTGCCCTCTACCCTCATCCGAACGAAACTCCTCCTCGAAAGCCGCCGCCTTGCTCACCCCCGGCTTGTTTTCCCACGAGAACGGCACGTTCCCGTGCGAATGAACCTTTCTGTTACTACTCATCTTCTTGTAAGCTAACAGCACAGATCAGGCTGATGAAAGTATCAAGTTTTGGTGCTTTTATGATGGGGTTTTCGTGTTGTTCATGCTCTCCAACGGCAAGGAATTGCTAGGGCCAAGCAAGTAAAGCGTGAAGGGCTGAGGATTGGATTTGGCTTTTGAACTAAAATAACAAGAAGGGCCGGAGAAGCATGGGAGGAAAGTTGAGTGCAAGACTTGGTTCTTGTGGTCTACGTCAGAAAAGTATGCAGAGAAGTCAAGTGGCAAGGTGACAAGCTTGGGGTGGCTGACCCAGTTCAAGTTTGATACTTGGATTACTATAATTCATGAGAACCAAGTGGAGTATTATATACCTAACCTCTCATGGCTTAATGTGGATTTAATTGGCGCGTGGACCGAGATTTTTGCATATTTAAGTAAATTTAGGTGTGCTCGTGTGTGTATGCAATTACGTGTGCTCATGTGTGTATGCAATTACGTGTGGAAATGTTTAGTCGGCTTTTTTGTATGTTATTGGTATGTACAAAGAAAATTTAATGTGATGTGAAAAGTATACTCTAATAACTTTCTTGGAGTTTTCGATTAATCAAGGGGTGCGTACCCTAATTATCGTTAGGGTTAGTTATAAAAATGATCCTTTATATTATTGGACTAAAGCGAAATCGGATCGCTATTAATTACATGTTTCATTGTAGCCATTTTATTTACTGTTCAGTGATCTTTTTAGTCTTTTTCGTCAATTTTGACCGTTAAGTGGTCAAAATTGAAGGACAAAAATGGCAATTTACACGCCATTTTTCATTTTGAGCCAAAAGGGCGATTTCACCCGATTTGACCCAACCTTGACTCTACTAAAATTAACACCCTAAACATAACCCACCGCTGGGATCCACCAACTATGGCATCAACCACCCATCGCCTTCATCCGCTTAACACCACGATGCCACTGTTAGCAATACAGGGACTCACCATCGCAATCTGTTTAATTTTTTCTGCATCGAACATAATCTGGACCAAACCCACTATTATCTGTCACCACACCGCCACCTAGTAACACCCACAACCATCACATAGACAGACTGCATAACCTCGCCATCGCCAACCCCAAGCCATGACAAAAAAGATCCAAAATATTCAATCACTACCAAGTTAATTACCATAGGGAAGTCGATGCGAGGCAGACGACGATGATGGGAGATGGGAAGGGGGTGGGGAGGGGCGGAACTGTTGCATGACCGAGGGGGGCACGACACCCCCCCCCCCCCCCCCAACTTTTTGGATATTTTTTTTTAGTTATTGATAATAAATACTCCCATTTCACATATTTACGAAAATGCCATTATATCGTAACTAATTAATTAGAGTTTCGTTTTGTTGTATTCTTTATGCCATCGGCCGTCATAATTTTCTTCGTTCTTATTCTTCATTCTTCCAAATCTCCGGATTATGAAAAAATACGAATTGATCAATGTGAGTTCTTTTGTTTATAGCTTAATTCTTGGAGTATTAACAAATTCAATAGTTATGCTAATTATAATATTAACATATTCAATTGTTACCCTATTTTAATATTTACACTATTTTAATAGTTACGCTATTTATTAGTTTATTTCTTATAGTATTAATGTATTCACTAGTTACGAAAAAATAAGAACCAAGCAATTTACTATGCATTTAACGTATTCAATAATTACGCTAATTATAGTATGCTTATTTTTGTAGATGGGGAAGTCAAAGTCACGCACAATTGATTCTTTCTTTCAAACAAAAAATGGTAACAATAGTAATGTGGATGAACTTAAACCTTCTTTATTCTTTTATGTTAGCCATCAAAAAAAAATTATGTCTTTTTGGCACCCATCGATTAGACTTTCTGGATCCGCCCCTGGGTGTGGGGTGATCAGCAAGGAACTCAAACTCAGCAGGGAAAACTCAGTCAGTCAAGTACCCAATTGTTTATTTTTTTAGCTTTTTTTTTTCAAAAAACAAAACTCTGTTGTACAATTTTGGCCCTCCATTTTTTACTATTAAACGGACACAATTAGAAAAAGATTAGATAGAGTACTATTTTGTAACATTTATTAAATAAAGGATTGATTGCACATCACCTCAGGAGGTAGAAGATCATTCTTGTAATTTACCCTTATCTTGAATGTCAACTCTCATGGTAGTTCGTTTCCGTATTTGTTCAAAGATGCAGAAAGTAAAAGAAGATCGGAGTTAGAAATCAGTGATGCCTAAGTTATCTTTGCTGCTTATAACCTGGAAATGTTGTGATTCAATCAACTCGTCCCCTCATGGATCAAGAGTGTGTTTGGAACCATGAAATTGATGGAATTTCATTTCAAATCCTCAAATTTTGTTATTTGGAACATTAAAAAAAGGAATTGGAATTAGATTTGATGGGATTTGACTGGATTTGTTTTTACAGTGTGAAATCCGATAAAAAAATGATACGATTTCTTGGGATTTCGAGTTACTTGAATTAAAAGTAATTATTTACCTATCTTACCCTTTTTCTGGATCTCTCCAACAATAAACCCACCACCCCATCTTTATTGCCGTTACCGCCACATCACTTTTACTACCACCATCGGCACCACTACTGTCACTACCACCACCACCGACACCACTACTGCCACCACCACCGCTACCACTACTGTCGCCACCACCACCGTCGTCGCTACCACCACTACCACCACGCCACCGCTACCACTACTACCAATATCGCTGCCGCCACAACCACCACTAACACTACCGTCGCCACCACCGCCACTACATCCTTCACCACCACTGCCACCACTACGGCCAGTACTGCCAACACTATCGTCGCCACCACTACTGCCACCACCATCGCCACTGCATCCCCCACCACTACTGCCACCGCCACTGCCGCCAGTACTGCCACCACCACCGCCACCACTATTGCCACCATCGCCACCACCACCACAACCATCACCACCACTGTCGCCGCCATTGCCACCATAGCCATCAATAATGCCACCGCCACCACTACTGCCACCACCACATCATCACAACTATTGCCACCACCGTCGCCACCACAATTATTGCCGTCAACACCACCATCACCACCGCCACCACCACTATAGCCACCACCGCCGACAACATCACTGCTGTCACCGCCGCCGTCACCACTGTTGCCACCATCGTCACCACTACTGCCACCGGGATCACTATTGGCGTCAGTGGATGACCACCACTACCATCATTACCATCACTTGACCACCCCACCACTTCCATTGTCGATGTTGCTATCCCGTGCAATGCTGCCACCACCACCACCACCACCACCACTTACCGTAATTTATTTTTCATCGTAAGTTAAGGATATAATTGTCTAAAAATTTATTACCTTTCCATTTCCTCTGTTCTCCAAACACAAAATTAGAATTCCGTTATTTGAATTCTCTTTCGTTCCAAACAAAAAAAAGTGAATTGAATTCCAAATCCAATTCCAAATCCTAAAAGAATTGGTTCCAAACGGACCCTAAGCGTTTCATTTTTTGGTAAATTTTCGAACATACTACATTTTTCAAGAAACATATATCTTTTGTAGCAGTAGTTTCGAAATCAGGGAATAGATATGTACTGTATTTTGTACCAATCAAGATGATTGCTACATCCATCCGTGCATACTATTGTGTGGGTTTTGCTTAGAAAAAAATATATTATTGTGTGGGTTTTTGTACCTTGCACATAAATGGAATTTTTTTACATAAGAACGAATGTTTTCAATGGTAAACCATGTGGTGCACATTCCTGAACGTGGTTGCCAATCCAAATTATTAATTCGACTTGTTCTTGTATAATTCAGACATTAACGAATACTCTATGACAGGCCTGCCATAATTTTCAAAACGTAAGACATCAGATCGTTGATCTATATTCCACTCGTCTAGAGACCTAAGCAAAGGGAGCAAGCAATCGGTTTCCTTCTCAATAAATCTTTGACTCCGTTATTTGTCTGAGAAAGCGTGTATCCAGTGCAATCGAATTGTCTAAAAAAATAGCACGACAAGCCAAAAGTACCAAACTTGAACGAAATTGGAGGCGCCTTAAGTTGATAATTTAGACCGATGACCAAAGTATGATTGGCAAACTATATGATAATTAATGGACACTGGAATGACAATTACACAGAAAACAAAAACCAGGTGGGTGAATAATAAAGACGTTTTTATCTTTTGTGATTTTTGTGTTGGCAGGCCATTGTTTAAAAATCATTTTTATACATCTGATTTGATTAATGACTACCCGCTTGTCTTCCTAACGAACACAAAAGAAGTCTCTATCCTGTAGTTTCCGCCTTGTTTTCATCATCTCTATGAAGTCCATGAGCAATAGAGATGAGTTTCTCTCTGCGGTCAAGATCGTAGCGTATTCGTAAAAACATTTCCGTTCCTTATACATGGTCACAAATTCGTGGCTCATGAAATTTTTTCTATCGGTTTAAAAGACACACAATTTTACAAATCTATGAGGAACAATGATTAAAAAGTTAATTATGCATTCTGAGTTTAGATATGATCGCGTGTTTAGGAAGTACCAACTAGTATATGATGCGTCTCTGCGGGAGCGGGACTTTAGGGGAAAATCATCTTATCCTATTCCCTGAGTGATTATTTGGTCTTTACTTGGAGCAAGTAGGCAAATTCCATCTTATTCTCCTATACTTGATTTAGATATCATTTTCTCAGTTTTCATGAGTGTGTTTTTTGTTGTTTGGTTGACCATTATGCCATTCTGCACAATTGATCACAATTCTTATATATATATATATATATATATATATGCGTGTGTGTGTGTGTGTGTACACATACCCCGCCTGGCCGAATGATCTTTTATATATTTTTTCAGTAGTAATTTTATATATTTTTTCAGTAGTAATTTGTTCCCAACCTATTCTGGTCGTATCCAAGGGCCCAATAGGGGTCCCATTTCACGCGAACACGTCGACATTGTCAACGGTCAATTTTCCAACGCATCAAACCGGTGAGGGCCCGCGCGCCCAAGACACGTGTTTTTCTCGTTCCGCGCGCTTCGTGCATGACTTAGACATTTTATTTCGCGTCGACGTCACTAACGCTAGCGCGATCGTCACGCCGAGACCATCCGAACACCTTTTCATCAAAAATATCGGCCGACGGCGCATTTGGAGAAACGGGGTCAAGGGGGAAAATGGCCTTGGCCAACCCCAGGGGGTCGGCCTCGGCCTTCCCCAGGCCATAGGGGTCGGCCTCGGCCTCCTGGGGGGCTTGGCCTTGGCCACTTTCCCCCGGTGGTTCACCCCTTTCCCGCATACCCCTTTTTCGTACTT
The DNA here is from genome assembly GCA_033065855.1 of Escallonia rubra. Classification (NCBI taxonomy): domain Eukaryota; kingdom Viridiplantae; phylum Streptophyta; class Magnoliopsida; order Escalloniales; family Escalloniaceae; genus Escallonia; species Escallonia rubra. The sequence continues at coordinate 128,923 of JAVXUO010001963.1, read as the reverse complement.
CTTTCCCCTCGTACGCTTCGTACGTAACCTTGACACCTTGATCGCTACGTGGGTATGATTCTTGGCAACGCGCTCATCATAACACAACTTCCAAATTTGTCATTGCTTATCAAAACACCTACCGACGGCGCGCCCGAAGTTCGCAAAAGGAGAAGTGGCCTTGGGCTCCGAAAAATGGAAGATGGCCAAATGACCTTGGCCAACCCCAAGGGGTCGGCCTCGGCCTCCTGGAGGGCTTGGCCTCGGCCATTTTCCCCCGGTGGTTCACCCCTCTGCGCAAACCCCTTTTCGCACTTTTTTCACTTCGTACGCTTTGCACGTAACTTTGACAGCTCGTTCGTCATGTAGGTACGATTCACGTCGACACGCTTGTCATAATGCAACTTTTGGATTTGTCTTTGCTCATCAAACCACCTACCGTCGGCGCGCCCGAAGTTCACCAAGAGGGGGGAGTGGCCTTGGGCTCCTTCATGGGAGTTGGCCATTTGGCCTTGGCCAACCCCAGGGGGTCGGCCTCGGCCTTCCCCATGCCTAGGGGTCGGCCTCGGCCTCCACGAGGGGTTAGCCTTGGCCTTCCCCCCATTTTGGCCAATAGTCTCCCCTCCCGCGCGCACTTGTTTTCTCGAGTCTTTGCACCTCCGCGATGTTCACAGACGTTCGTACATCAACCTCGCGACGTTCGTCATGCATCAACCTCACGTTGTTCGTCGTGCATCAACCTCAGGACGTCCGTCGTCCATGACCGCACACCGCTTCCGCGATGCCCATCACCCAAAGTCGCGCGCTACTGCCGAATGACCCGTCGCCGACAACCGCATACCATCACTCCCCAACTTTGTCACTACTACATGTTGCATTCATTATCTTGTTATGACAGGTACACTTAGCTCACATCCTGTCTTTGAGACACCTAACCCGCGCCCATGCGTCATTCTCATGATACGTGCCCCGACACCAAATATTACTCCGCGACGTTCGTCGCCGCGCCCTTGCGCCATTCTCATGATACGTGCCCCGGCACCAAATATTGCTCCGCGACGTTCGTCGCCGCGCCCTTGCGCCATTCTCATGATACGTGCCCCGACACCAAGTATTGCTTCGCGACGATCGTCGCCGCACCACTTTCACAACACGTGCCCCAGGCACCAGGTATTGTCTCGTGCTATAAGCACCGCGCTCATGCGCCACAATCATGTTGTATGCTACCGGGATGGGCTCATAACCTTATAGGCATCGCCGTCTCAATCACAAGGGGGCTTCGGCCTCGTACCGAGATGGGCTCACAACCTTATAGCCATCGACGTCTCAATCACAAGGGGGCTTCGGCCTCGTACCGGGATGGGCTCACAACCTTATAGCCATCGCCGTCTCAATAACAAGGGGGCTTCGGCCTCGTACCGGGATGGGCTCACAACCTTATAGCCATCGCCGTCTCAATCACAATGGGGCTTCGGCCCCATACCGGGATGGGCTCACAACCTTATAGCCATCGCCGTCTCAATCACAAGGGGGCTTCGGCCTCGTACCGGGATGGGCTCACAACCTTATAGCCATCGCCGTCTCAATCACAAGGGGGCTTCGGCCTCGTACCGGGATGGGCTCACAACCTTATAGCCATCGCCGTCTCAATCACAAGGGGGGCTTCCGCCCCATACCGGGATGGGCTCACAACCTCATAGCCATCGCTGTCACAGTCACAGGGGGCTTCTGTACGAGGACCCCTCGCCACGGACTCGGAGCACTAAGCTGCGACCATGTCTGCTCATGTTACCATTGATCGTCGACACCACCAGGGCAATGACCCCCGGGTCACTCCGGGACGGGAGCAGGTCCTTGAAGGGCATCGCGCCTAGTCCGCCTGGCAGTTGGCTACAGGGGTAACCCTCACCACTGTCAGGTTCTCTGCGCGTTTCTTGACGCACCTCGTGGGATTCAGTAAGGGCTTGGATTGGTGGCTGGGGCAACGGGTTTACTCTGATCATACCGCGGTGTGGTCAGCCTTCTCAGACAGGTAGAGCGACGCTGTGCGAGGCAGGCAACGCGAATTTGGGAACCGGCAGTTCAACGGAGAACCGGTATTTTGGGACCCCCTGGTGACGTGTCACTCCCAGGGGACGACATGTGGCACTTTATGACATAAGCACATTGTTTTCTATAAATAGTGAACTTTACAACTCAAAAAATGGGTTCTTCTTCATTCTCACAAAAATCACTTTCTCACTCTAGAATTGGAGAGCTCTTGGATTCTAGAGAGAGAAACACAAAATTGGACATAACTTAAGATCGTAACGTTGGACCCTGACTTGGAACTCGACTCGGACCCTGACATGGACTATCGACTGCCGGCCCTGTTCGTCTTAGCTTTGCCTTCGCAGCACTGCCATTCCTCACGGCCTGTCTGGGAAGCCTTGCTCTCAGCCCTTACTCCGTCCTTGCTGTCTCTCACTTTACATACTTGGAAGCTGACACGGACTGCAGCCTTTGTGGCACCTCCACGTAAGTACGAACCCACTTTCCTTGGCATCATAATTATATATATAAAATTACTACTGAAAAAATATATAAAAGATCATTTGGCCATGCGGGGTATGTGTACACACACACACACACACACATATATATATAACTCTCCGACTCATTTTGGTTTATAAATGCATGAAAACTAGTATTCAAATAACATAGAAAAGTTTCAAATTGTTTCACTGTGAGATTTAATTTATGCGAGAATGGGATCAGTGAAATTTCGTTGCAAACTAACACACACGTTATGAGGGTATAACCTGAAACTCTTTTATTGTGCAAAAGGTATTATAACAACTTAATCACTTTTCTTCCTTATGCTTGGTTGCAAGTCCCCATCTTGTCGTGCATTTTTCCATCAGCGTGGCATAAAAAGTTGTATCTCCCTCTTTCGACCGACAAACCGAATTATATGTTAGATTACATTTTATAAAATGTTTCAATCCAAGAGCAATAACGATCATAGTGCTATACACTCTAAGTTTAGAAGAGTTTAGAAAGGATTTCTTGTTTAAGGCAGTACCTGCTGGCATTGCATCTCTGCGGGAGCAACTTTAGGCGACAATTATCACCCGGACTTGATGAGTGATTATTTGGTCTTTACTTGGAGCAAATCTCTAACCTTGGTTTTGGACTTTTGGTTACCTTTTTACATGCTTTCATCTTCATGTTTTCGAGTTTTTCTTTTTTTGTTACCGTTTTAAAATCTGTTCCAAAAAGGTCAAATTCAAAAACACTTCGCTAACTCTTTGCAAATGCAACATTAAAGTAAGAAAAGTTTTTTACTCTTACCCAATTGTAATACCTTAGGGGGCCCCATGAACCTCAATACGATGGGATTCATTCATGGAATCCCCCCGATGATAATTACAATCTTTCAAATAGCGATAATCAATTAGTCATTAAATATTTTTAATGATTTTTATTTAATGACATTAAAACTATATTCAGATATCATTAATTATCGTTATACGATGAGTTATAATTGGAGTATCATTTATCCTTAAAATGATATCTAACTCATTTTCACTCCTCGTTTGTTGTCGGTCAGACAAGGAGCTAAAGAGGCCCCTAACTCCAACCTTAACGACGTGGGCTTACTTATTACGTTTGGAAGCCACTTCTCAACAAAAAGTCCAAGATTTTAAGGTCGGAAACAGGGCAGAGCCTTTGGGCTCCTCGAGGGCAATGGGCCATTCATGAAGTTATTCAACAGATTTAGGGTTAGGGTTTAGGCGGCGTGAGAAACTAGCATCGGCCCTATATATAATCCTCAATTTTCTGATAGGAGGCTCCTGGCCGCCTACCTTCTTTTCCAATTACGTTGTAAACCCTAGTTTGGTTATTTTGCTTCGTGGAATCAAGTGTTTGCTACGTTGGTATCTTGCTTTGAATGCGATACTACATGGTTACATGTCTGAAATGGTGTAATTTCGGAAGTGGTGGGTTTGCGATGATTATAAAAGTAATTCCTCGTACTGAAAGCCACAGCCATGGCATGACAGACTCCTTTTACACCCATAGAATATGAGCAAACCCATACTTCATAACTCTCTGATTCTCGTCATTTTGATAGTGTGTGGTTGGCTTTCCCCTTAGATGTTGGTAAGCTTTACACTGGTACATGATTTTCCCTGTTCTAATACTGTACATGTGATGTCAAATCATGCTTCGTCTGCTTTTACTGGGTTGGTGCTGACAAAACTTTCTCTTTGTGTGTGATTGCTTTGAAGTTTTATGAACTGATTTCAATTCTACAGACAAAAGTTTGAAAGCCTTCCATTCTGTAAAGGGATTGAGATTTGGGTGTCAAATATCTGAGCATTTCAACAGTTAAAGCTGTTCTTTCATTTTCATTTACTTTGCCTTTCAGTAGACTGTGTTCTGTTCGTGTTCTGTCTAGTTGATATGCATGATTTAATTTGGTGTTTAATGCTCATGCTGGACTTCAGTCTATACTTCAAGATGTATTCTTTTGTGGGATTGAGTGAATTCAGCGCAACATTTTTGAATCCTGGAAATAGTGGTTGATAGGAAATATGGAAGTTGGTTGTGATGATTATAAAAGTAATTACTCGTACTGAATGCTATAGCCATGGCATGACAGACTCCTTTTACACCCATAGAATATGAGCAACCACACTCCATACATCTAGCTCTAGAGCAAGCTAATCAGCTTCTAATGTTACTGTACAGATACATATTCGGTATGTCAAGTTTAGTAGCAGCACTGGTTTTTGTGTGTTAAGGATCTTACTTTCGAATTTTGTTTTTTTATCCAACTGGAGATGGTTTTATTTCATGGCATTGGAACCTCTATTTCTCATGTCTGCTTCGACCTCTCCTAAAATTGATCAATGTGGTGTTTAAAGCCCTAATCTGACAGACAAATTAAATCTAGAGGTCCGGGTTACGCACACCTCCACATTCTCCCGTTTGTCATTCCTTTTGTGTTGGATGTGTTTAATTCACATTTTCGGCATTCTCTGTGTGCTTTCATATGGATCGGTGTTCTATAATTTGGCCTTTGATTTTCTGTAAGATTGTGCCATGAAGTATGTTCTGTCTGAATGTTTTGTTTGGTTTACATGAAGAAGCAATAGAAAGCAGAAACAAGCCACGCAGGACATAAAACTTTGTAAGAACAGAAGTGCGCTTTAATAAGAAATTTGACATGCCAACAATAAGATTGTCGAGGCATCAATGTAAATCGAGAAAGGCACTTACAAATTGCTGAAAATTCAAATGTAGATTCAGGGAAATGTATCAACCTGAAATTGATGGTTGTGTTTATTATCACTCTTGTTGGAGGGCGCTAATCAGTTTTTGGCAGTCGAAGAACAAAAGAGCAAGGAAGCCCCTTTTTTAGGGAATAGGTTTTATCCTCCCCCCAAGTTAAAATGGACAGAACTCTTGCTCTTAGTTAATATTTCCAGGAGTCTTCTTCTTCTCCTTGCTCAGTCCGGTCAAAACCATTATAAAGCACAAACCCCAGATTGACATTTAAGATTCACCATATGTGATGTTTAGAGAAAATTTGAAAGGGTGGAACATGAATTAATTTCAGGGTTTTTATGATTGATCTTTCTTGAACCAATTTTGGTTACGAAAGTGGTGGTGGTGGTGTTTTGTGGTGAAAGGTAGGCGGTTGCTGTTGGTGTTAGGAGGTGGTGGTTCATGGTGTGTTCTTCGAGTTATCAAAACCCTAGTTTAGTTTCTATACCCGGTCTGCAAGAAGTATTCAACTTTGACCACGACGGAGGAGGTGGTTCATGACTTGAATCTGTATGTGGAATCTGGACCAGGAGAATGGCATAGTTGTTCATCACAATTTAGGAACAGTATTTGCATTGGTAAAAATCTTTATTGTCAAAGCTGTAAACTGTAATAGAGGCTGCCCAGTTTCTCTTCAAACTGTCAGTTATTATTATAAGTAGAATTCTCGTGTCAACTTTGGTGAGATCGATATTGAATAAAGGTTCAGAATATTTTCTTCATACAAGAAGGATTATTGTTCATGTGGTTTCTGAGTTGGTGTGAAGATTTATCCGACGTATTTGTAGTTCAAGTGACTTGGGCGCTTTCTTGTATGCAATTGCATCACCAACACGAGAAAATAAGCACATTCAATCTTCTGAAATCGAGTGCTCTAAGAAGAAACTTTTGTTCAACTATTGGCGGGGCAAGACTATATCTATCGAGAGAATAATATATAAGAATAATAATAAAATTACTATATATATCGAGATAAAATGCGTTAATTGGTCCAACCATTTAGTTTTTATATTGCCATATAGCTGAGCATTTCGATAGTCAAAGCCGTTCCTTAGTTTCCATTTACCCTGCATTCCAGCGAACTGTGTTCTCTTCATGTTCTGTCTACCTGATATGCATGATTTAACTTGGTGGTTAGTGCTCTCAGTGAACTTCAGTCTATACTTCAAGATGTACTGCTTTGTGGAATTTTGTGAATTCAACACAACATGTTTGAATCCTGGAAATAGTGCTTGATGGGAAATATCGAAGTAATTCCTCGTACTGAATGCTATAGCCATGGCATGACAGACTCCTTTCACACCCATAGAATATGAGCAACCACACTCCATACATCTAGCTCTATTGGAAGCTAATCAGCTTCTAATGGTACTGTACGGATGCATGCTCAGTATCTCGAGTTCAGTAGCAGCACTGTTTTTTGTGGGTTAAGGATCTTGCTTTTGAATCTTGTGCTTTTTATCCAACCGGAGATGGTTTTGATTTCATGGCATTGAAACTTCTATTTCTCATGTCTGCTTTGGCCTCTCCTAAAATTGATTAATGTGGTGTTTAAAGCCCTGATCTGACAGACAAATTAAATCCAGAGGTTCGGGTTACGCACACCTTCACATTCTGCCGCTTCTCATTTCTTTCTTTCTGGATGTGTTGAATTCACATTTTTGGCGTTCTTTATGTGCTTTTACATGGATTGGTGTTCTATATGTTGCCCTTTGATTTTCTGTAGGACTGTGCCATGAAATATGTTTTGTCTGAATGTTTTGTTTGGTTTACATGAAGAAGCAACAAAAGGCATAAACAAACCGCTCAGGATATAAAACTTTGCAAGAACAGAAGTTCGATTTACTAAGATTTTTGCTATGCCAACGGTAAGATTGTTGTAGCATTAATGTAAATCGAGAAAGGCACTCGCAAATTGCCGAAAATTTAAATGTGGATTTGGGGAAATGTATCAACTCTAAATTGATGGTTGTGTTTATTATCACTTTGTTGGAGGCTGCTAATCAGTTTTTGGCAGTGGAAGAACAGGAGCAAGGAAGCCCCATTTTTAGGCAATAGGTTATGATCCCCAAGTTAAAATGGACAGAATTCTTGCTCTCAGTTAAAGTTTCCAGGAGTCTTCTTATTCACCTTGCTCAGTCCGGTCAAAACCATTGTAAAGCACTAACCCCAGATTGACATTTAAGATTCACCATATGTGATGTTCAGAGAAAATTTGAAAGGGTGGAACATGAATTAATTTCAGGGTTTTTATGATTGATCTGATTGGTTCTTCTTGAATCAATTTTGGTTATGAAAGTGGTGGTGATTTGTGGTGAAAGGTAGGCGGTTTCTATTGGTGTTGGGAGGTAGCGGTGGTGGTGGTTGTTCCATGCAAGGAGTTGGGTGGGTGGTGGTGGTGGTTGTTCATGGTGTGGTCTTGGAGGTATCAAAATCCTAGTCTAAGTTCTACACCAGGTCTGCGAGTAGCGTGCAACTTTGACCATGACAGAGGAGGTAGGCCTGGTTCCAAATCAGAGGTTTTGGTGTTATTAATTTGGATGTGGACTTGAATGTATGTGGTGCTTGAACAGTCGGTGGAATCTGGACCAGGAGAATGGCACAGTTGTTCCTCACAATTTAGGAGCAGTATTTGCTTTGGCAAAAATCTCTGTTGACAAAGCTGTAAAATACAGAGACTGCCCAGTTTATCTTCAAATTGTAAATTATTATTATTATAAGTATAATTCTCGTGTTAATTTTGGTGAGATCATTGTTGAATAAAGGTTCAGATTCTTTTCATCATACAAGAAGGGTTATAGTTCATGTGATTTCTAAGTTGGTGTGAGGATTTATGTGCCGTATCTGTAGTTCAAGTGACTTGGGCGCTTTCTTGTATGCAATTGCATCACCAACACGAGAAAATAAGCACATTCAATCTTCTGAAGTCGAGTGCTCTACTGTATCTATCGAGAAAATAATAATAATTAAAAAAGACTATCTATCGAGATAGAACGCATTAATTGGTCCAACCATTTAGTTTTTATATTGCCATGTAACGAAGGTGTCCTAAATTTTACAAGCACGACTGATTTTTTGTGATACGGTGTGATTACCATGCTTGCAAATTAATGTCCGTTCGGTGAACCGTCGTATGTTTCAACTCGTCTAGTGAGGATCGTACACATATATTTGGGGTAATGGATTAGCAATTGAAACATCACAATCTCAGCAGTGTATCTTGCATAATTGCTGATGGTAGTTCATCGTAAGGGAGCCAAATTAGGCATTTGCAAGAAGCGTATGTCCTAGAGAACTATGTGATGTACCAGCTGGCCTCTTGTCTTGTCCTGTGCTTTGCTTTTTCATGATGTACTAATTAATAGCTTGATGGTGATACTCATCAAGGGAGCTCCCTCCTGTATGTTTCTTTCCGGTTCACTCTTTTGATGAATGCCACTCTTCACTGTATTTCCCAACATGGCTGCCCCTTACAACCTAGATCCCTTGTCCTTCATCTTCCGAAAAGGCATAAACAATGGAACACAAACAAACAGGATCATGAACACTCTATTCTATTACAGCTCTTTATAGGGTAACATTAATGGAGATGTATGATTGACATAAGCCTGGAGAAGAGATGATATTTGACAGTCATCCTTATTCCACTCCCAGAGTTGCTTATATAATTACATAATGTTTCTTACTTAGAATTAACGAGTTCTTACTCTTTCTTTGGGAATGATAGGTAAAGAGCGGAACCACGTAAAAATCATGCCTCGTTTCTCTTTTTGTCTCTCTTGTTGATTTTGTGGATATTCATATCTTAGAATTAATTGCCGACCTCAAAGTTGTACCTCATTAATTATTACAACCCAACAACCAACATGCCCCCTGCCAACCAAATGAAATTTGTGATTTGAAGCTTATCTACCAAACATGGGCACATGAAGACAACAAGATTCAAGGTCACAGCCACAATTCTTCAGAGGTATTAATGGCTTGGTCAAGTCATATGCGGATCACTCAAGTTTTGCACCCTAAAAGATGGAACTTAGTACTAAAAAACTCGGAGAATTAACAAATAAAATAACTACCACAGCAAATGGTTCTAATGTTTTTTCTAGCACAGATAGAAACTCACTCCTTGCAGTACCAGGATGTCTTCAAACTCGGGTTTCAAATGGTAACAGCTTACAAGGCAGGCAGGGAAGAATTTGCATGTGTTGAGCCAAGGAGGTTGTTCTCCGTTCTCGGGCTGCTCCCTGCACTGCTGTTAGAAAGAGACCGAAATGTGGTCTTTTGTAAGACACCCGTCGGCGATGATGCCAACCGAGGGCTGTTGTCCCAGCCCTCGGTCATGAGGTTAAGAGGCGACGCGTTCTTGGAGTCACTAGCACTGTTATTAGTGCTGTGCAAGACTTCCCCAAGAGGTCCACCCATGGAATTTTCCCATGAAATAGGAATCCAATTTGCTTGCTTCTGGTTTGGTTCGATGAGAACGGCGCCCACTCCCAACCCCATCTGGGTCGATTCTAGTTCCCGTGATAACCTCAGTGGTGAAAGGGCAAGTTTTTCATTGGTGGGAGAAGAAGTTGACGACGTGAAATCTGAGGCAGCCATGGGGATTGAAATGGAGAGCTGTGTCCTGTCTGATTGCATACCAGTCTCAGGCCATGATAAGGCCGAGCGATTAGACTGATTTTTAGGCCATTCATCCATAAATTGGCGAAGTGAATGCGGAGACTTCGTTTCCCGGTCATTAAGCTCTTCTGAACGATAGTTTCTGCAGTTAACCATCAAGGGATTTTTATGCAAAGGATTGAGCAGTGAGTCGGAGCAAACAAGTCCAAATTCCATTCGAGAGGGTTCTTCATAAGGGTTCTGCTGCTTTTGAATAGAGAATTGATTTCCTTTGAGGCCAATGGCTGGGGATAGCATGGAGAGGCTTGTTGTATCTTGGACTTTCTCGCCCACATTTGCCTTGTTTACAAAACTCCTGTTAAGAGAACACAACTGAGGTTAAAAACCTACGAGACCTGAACTTAACCAATTTGTGGCACTATTGAATGAGATTTAATAACATACTAGAACTTATTAGTCTTCTAAAGATGTTTCTACGAGGCCACTGTTAACAAATAAATTTACTGATCCTGAAAAGGGCTTCAGTGAAGATAAATCAATTTCCTTGTGAAGGAATCTCAGCTACCACTACCAATCACTGCAAGTGGCAACATACTCAGCTACCACTACCAATTACTCTCACCAGCAAAAAGATGAAAATGAAAGCACCATTTTAAAGTGAAAAGGCAGTAAAACATGCACGTGGTTCAACACTATTGTAAATGCCAATCATGTAGACTAGATAGAATATATGCCAAAGGGTAAGAACCTGTTCTTGAGGAACTGATCATCACCTGTTAATGTGAGGAAATCCAGAGGGATTGGATGCACCAGGCTGCAAGTTATTGAGTTGTTGGTGGTGCGAGAGGCCAACGCCGCTGGATGCGCCGCCTCCATGCACCGCCGATGCCGATGCGGACGACAAGGGCAACGACTTTGTGGTGTTGTTAGTGGTTCCGGAGACGGAATGGCCAGTTTGGCCTTCCACAGGCTTTCTTGAACGGTGGCGGCCCCGGTTCATGTGCCGCTCACAATACTTCCCATCGGCGACAGCATCTCTTGAGCACCGCCATTTCTTTCCGTCCGTCCGACGACACCTCCCTGGCTCAGGATCGGTGTTGTTGGCGAATCCTAGATGAAATGCACCCCATCCCACTGCGCGACATACAATATGGGAATCAACAATGATTTTCCAACAGTAAACATAGTACCCAATTTCATGCAGAAATTTGGACTTATTACATACTTTCTCCATAAAGACCCAAGAAAATTCAACAAAAACCATATTCCAGAAAAGAAAGGTATAAGTGGCGTCTAGCTGCTAAATAAACTATCTCAAGATCATAAAATCCCAAATCACATTAAGAAATGTTACGACTGATTTTAATTACGGGGACAAAGATTAAAAAGGAAGATTAAAGACGCGCACACACAACACTAAGCATATAAAATATATGTATATCAAGGCGTATAAACTTCAATTTGATTGCATTATGCCCACCAACCAAAATGCTGTTCAAACTTACGAGTGCTGGGTCTTAGATGGTTTCCAGGAAAGCTGGAGAAGCCAGCAGATTCAAGGGCTTTTCTGATGGGAATGAGAAGATTAGAAGGTATGGGAGCATTTGCAGTGATGTACTTGTAGATCAAGGCCTGGTGTTCTAGCTCCATCCATTGTGAAGGAGTGAATGGCCCCTTCACCCCTGCTAGTACCCCATGCAGGCTTGCAGCATTCAAGCCTCCAGAAACATAGCCTGAAACAGAAAGATCAAACATTTGGGTTAAAATATGTGATACAGAAATTTCTGTCCTAGTGTAGAAAGGGATGTGACATGAAACACAAGGTTGAAATATGCCTGCAACATTTATGGAGGCAACAATAGTCATGCAATTTCTTGTTTTGATTGAAACCAGGAAGCCAGAAATACAGAGAGATAAAGAGGAAATCAGAACCAATCACTGGACAAGAGGGGTCCTTTCTTGTTCCTCTACTTCCTCCTATCTTTTGCTTTATGTTTTTCTTCTTCTGTACTCAATACCCTATTGCATTTGAAAAATTACCACAACCCATCTCCTTGACCCAGGGAAGCCAACGATCAGAAGAAGGATGAAACCATAAAAAGAAATGTCAATTGTTTAAATTAAAGATTCATAGACAAGACCCCAAACAAATCTTTGTATTTTCACATGAAAAGACCCCTCCCATTAGTCCTGCAAATGGAAACTCAAACACCCACCAAGTAATCTCTGAAAACCCCACGAGCAAAACTAACCAAATCCCAAAAGCCATTTCAAAGAACTAAAGCTTCATTGAAAACCCCATAACGAGAAATCTAGTGACACATCACTTTCCACCCCACCTCATAAAATGTGTCCACAAATGTAGTACTCAAAAGTCAAAATAGAAAAATGAACTGCTTACATAACATGTACAAGTACCTGTATTTTTAGCATAAGCACTTAATGTGGGGTGATAATAAGGTAATGGCTGCAGAGTCTGAGAGTTAGGTGAGGAGAAGCAGAGCATCTGCTGACTACCACCATCAGAGAGCTGAAGAGAGGTGTTAGTAGTGCTGATGTTAGATCTATTGAGTAAAGAAGCTTTCATCTGCAGCATTGCCTTGGAGGCAGAGAAATCGTCAGTCTTGGCCACTTTTAAGTCCCTCCAGTCATCCTCAGAGCACCTCACAGATCCGTACCACTTTCGCTTGGTCTCAGCATCTGAGGCAGCAGCAAGAGAGGAAGCAGCAGCAAAGCCACTGTTACTAGTGTCTTCAAAACCCACCACCCCAAAATCCATTCAGGGACACACAAACAGACACACCCCCCACCCAGCACCAGCCTTTTTAATGTTGGGTTCTGGGGTCATTACACGGAGGGACAGGTGCTTGGTGTCTTGGAGGGAGGACCATCTTAAAAGAGGTGGGAAGGGATGGATTGTTATAGGTTCTATGTATGGTTATTAAGCAGAGAGAGCTGAAAAGGGGAAAAAGAGTCTACTTCTTTGTTTAGGTGTTTGATGTTGGCTGTTGTGTTGGTGAAGTGAATATAATTGGAAAGTTGGGAGGAGAGAGAGCAGAGAGCAGAGAGAAGAGAGAGATGCCGGCGAAGAGATAGTAGTACTAACTAGTACTAAATACGGAGTACTATATACACTCCTGTATATATACCGGGAGCAAATACGTGGGCATACCATGTTTTGCTTTTGTCAAAGCAATTTTTGAAATGTATGCTGACGTTTGTATACCACCTCCATCAAGTTGAATAACAAAATATTTCAGGTTGTTGGTCGCTAAATACACTTTAGAGTTGAGAGAAGGAGAAAGTTGTCAAGAAATTATGTCTCTTATTTTATGAATTATAAATTATCAAACTTCTTTTAACGACGCTTTGCATCATAGTATCATATAATACTTTTAGAATTGCAATGACACTGGGGAAGTTGTTCGGTTAAAATAAACGAGTCACCGTAACACACGCGATGCGTGTGCGAAAATAAAAATTAATAGTATAAATTTTGTTAAAAAAATTCAAGCATCTGTTTATTGTCATATTCGGTAAAATTAATCTTAAATTATAAAAAAATAAATTAGCATGCATGTTCAAATATAAGTTAACCAAATATCATATCATACTTGGCTTTTAAATTTTTTTTAACTATATTTTTTGATTAATTTTAACTTGTAAAAACTAAACATATTTTTGTATGTAGTTACTTACTAATTAAGATTTTTATTTTGTGTCATTTTTTTAAAAAATTTCTTGAGATGTCACTTGTCATCGTTGTAGTTTGATAGTTATGTAACACCAAAAAGATGTTACACTAAATCAAGTTTTGGCTTAATAAGTACCATAGATATAGATGAAGTTAGTATGTTCACTAAAAACAAATTCTCATTTTCTACAAGTAATTTTAGTAATGTATTGTGGAGTATTACATTATGATACTTTCACACCGTCATTAAAGAGAACCAATATGTTGCCCCAAATAGCTTAGTATGTTACTCATGCTTTTCATTCTATATTGAAACGGAGTATATGAATGTTTGAAAGTAAAATGTAATCTCCCAAAAAAGAATGCTACGTGAAATTGGTCGACTTAAATGACATATAAGTCTATGCATTTTTTTTCTACATAGAATTTTGTTCTTTAATAATAGTATCTCTTCTAACCCCAAAAGGTGGATGAAGTGACAAAAGGTCTTGAATAATATTCTCAAGGTCCTGAGTTCGAACTTGAATAATGTGATGCCATGAAAAATGAACCGTACAAACCGGCTCAAACGGAAATAAGGTAACCCACAAACTGGGCATAGTTACTAATTGATTTTCAAAAAGATCTATCTAGAGGGAATTGTAACCCTTAATACTAACAACAAACTAGCACAATTTTATCACCCAAAAAGTACGTAGTGCATACAAGACAATTTTAATTCTGATTTTATTTTTTGAATAGTTTCAAATTTTTTTCCTTAACTTACCATATATTGCATAGTCTTGGATTATTGGACCCGACTATATAGGATCGTTGAATGAATAAAGATTTATGTAATAGAAAGAGGGACTAGTGTAAATACTAATTCTTTCATATTATATCTAATGGTCAATGATGGTCGGAAGACCACAAATATTTTCTACCACCAAACGGAACGATGTTAGTTCATGTACCGATGTGGAAACATGGTGTTCACTGGAATGCTATTTGACTAGGCATAAATTCTTCTTCTTCAAGTGAGCAGCATGTTCACTCTTACCCTCAAACATTCAGTAAACATTAGTATGGTCTCGGATCATTAGTTTTGACTATGTAAGACCGTTTGGTGTATAATAAAATAATGGACTAATTACACCCATGTCCCTGAGGTTAGGGGGTAATTACACTCGTGTCCATAAGTTTGAAAAATTAACACTTATATCTTTTGCCCTAACGGAATAGAAGAATACCTAACGGTTTTAGCGAAATGACCGTATTGCCCATTACTTAAAATGTAATTTCTTAACATGCCACTCTTTACTTTTAAAATGTAATTTCTCTCGTATATTTCTTTCTCCTTTCTTTCTTCCCAGCCAGTCATGTACACATACCCCAACCATACCCTCACAAACCATGACCAACTACCATGCACCACTGCCGTGACCCACCCCAACACCACCGTCGTGCCCCTTACGCCGGAGCAAGCTATACACAACGCCCACAACGCCACCGCCGATCAATACACTGCACTAACCCACAACAGAAACAAGATTTATGTTAAAAAAAGAGAAACATATCTGATGATGGTGGAAGGCCGTGGGTATGGTGGTGGGTTACGGAGATGATGGAGGATCGCGGATACAATTATGGTGGTTGATCGGTCGTCGGTGGTGTACGAAGGTGAGAGAGGTGAGACCGGGATCTGTTGGGGGTTGTGGCGAGGCCGACTACGTGGCGGCTGAGTAGATTTCAAGGGCAGGGGTGACAGAAGGTGATGGTGGTGGTTACGGGGGGTGGTTGGATCTGATTTGGTTGCGGCGGGCCATTGTGGCGGCGGCGCCGAGGTAAACGGGGCTACCGTGAATGATTGATGTGGTGCGCGATAGAAGGGAGGGCGGGGTGGGTGGGGCTGAGATGAGGCAACGACGGCATGGCGGCGGCGTGAGTTAGAATTTAGGGAGAATGAAAATTAGGGTGGAGCTGGGGGGGGGGAGGGGATGAGAATTAGGGTTTTTCATATTTTAAAAAAAAATGTATTTTAAGGAAATTAAAAACCATACTAAGAAATAAAAATTTTGAAGAGAGATATAATTAGAAATTAAAATTTCAAAATTAGGGTTTCGAAGCCCTAATTTGTGAAACCCTAATTCAAATTAGGGTTTCAAAACCATAATTTTCAAACCCTAATGACTTAAAATAAGAAAAAGTGAAAAAATAAGGGTTCGAAAATACCCTAATTTAAAAAATACGTATGAATACGTATAAAAAATACCCTATATGATATAAGGGTAGTATTGGGCAGTATTGTCATTTTTTAAATACGTAATGATGAACAGCAAACTTTTTGGATGGAACCCTAACGGATGGATACGGGTGATACATTTGAAACATTTTTTGTCACGGAATGTTACATTTTGAAACTTTGTGTCATTGACTGTAATTACTCCCTAACCTCAGGGACATAGGTGTAATTAGTCCTAAAATAATTCTTTGGCTCCTTGGCCTCCTTTCCTATCAAGTAAATATATTTCATGATTCTGAACATGTAAGACAGTTTGATCGTGGGCTGATGTGATAAAGGGATGGATAAACTTAAAGAGACGTAAGTTATTTTGAACGATATTCAATTTTTCAAAATAGTGATAATCATTATTCATTAGTGTGAAACTATTCAATATTTTTTCTTTGGATCATTTGCACATAAAACCTTATACTTTAATGGTTTGTGCGCATTTCACCCCGATGTTTCAATTTTGGCTCAATTTACCTCACGATTTAGAAAATTGAGCACATTTCACCAATTAACGGGCTGAGCTCCAATTTATTGGATGCCCGTCAATTGCCCAGGGACAAAATTGTAACTTCATAATTCTTGACACGTTGGCAACCACATCAGCATTCATATAGACGTTGAATGTCTCTTGGAGTTACCGAAAACCATCTGCTCCATTCTTTCAAATTCCTAAACCCGAATGCAAAACGACAAACTCTCGTCGCCGGCATCTCGCTAGACGACGATCCATTGCTCCTGATTGAAGCATTACTACGGCGATCAACGGAGGTCAGCGATGGTGTTCTCCGAGTTCAGGGATCCCGTTTACAACGACGACAAGTATACACCTGATTACGGTATGTAATCATGGATTAAAGTTGGATATTCATTTCTAGGGTTAGAAGATCAGCGTTGTTTAACAATATATTCTGTATAGGTTTAGGTTTTTGAATGGCATGCTATTTTGGTGGGTAACGACACATGTGTGCAGTTTAATATTGGAATATTCATGTGTACGAACTATGAATAATATTGTTTAATTGTATGGCTAATTTTTTATTCTGCTGTATGGGATTAAACAATGAGTATTCATGTATATGTTTGTTTGTTTACTCTGTTGTATGGGATTAAACATTGAGTTGGTTTGCCTTGATATACTTAGGGATTAGCACATTCCTCTGTTTTACATGATTTTAAAGTGTATTATTATTTTATTTTGTAGCTCCTATGGATGGGTTGTTAATTGTAAAAGTGCACCATGGTGGATTTATGTCTATTGTTGGGAACAAGAGATATATGGGAGGTAGGGTTACCTATAGAGACAATGTTGATGAAGATAAGATTGGGTTATGTCTGTTAGATATGATGAAGGATATGTTGGGGTATGCATACTACGTAGGGTTTTTATTCTTAATCCCTGGAAAGAGTATGGACGATGGCTTAGTGCACTTAAGTTGCGATTTGGACGTATGTACTGCATGTCAGATGCTGCCTATGGATTACAGAATCTTAGAGTTGTTCCTTGTAGATCCTACAATACCCTTTGCTTTACCAGCACCTTTACAACCACATGAGGTCAACCACAATGAGGCTGATATGGTAAACCACAATGAGGCTGATGTGGTTGACATGTATGACCCTGACCCTGAAGATGAGGAAGATGCTAATGTAGAGCCAATAGAAGTAGATGTTCAGGTTCACTCAGTACCAGCAGGTGGTAATGAAGACATGAGGAATGTGGAAGACATAGATGTTGAGTTTTGTGACAGTGATTATGAAATGAATGAAGACTATGTTGAGCAACTGTTTGAAACTGATGCTAATGATCTTGGTAGTGGGAGTGCTACTGGGTTTGGTAATAGGGATGGTGAAAATGCAACGGTTGAGGATGAAGTTGGGGGAAATTACAGTTATATGCCCTCTGGTAGTACATTTCAAGAAACCCCAGTTGAAGATGACCCTAATTTGGCTGACTCTGATGACCTGAAAAGCTTGCAAGGGTCTGATGAAGATGATTTGAGAGGGAAGCCTGATTTTCCAAAATTTCGGCCATATAAATTGAACTATAGGGATGCTAAAACAATGGCTGAAATGGACTTTGAAGTAGGTATGGTGTTTAAGGATGCTCATGAATTCAAAGAGGCTATAAAGGCACATGCTATTAAGCATGGCAAACAACATATGGTTTTTAAAAAGAGTGAATCAACTAGGGTATTGGTTCATTGTGATAAGAAAGTGGGTTGTGAATGGGAATGTTTGGCTTCACTTAAGCATGGGGAGACTAGTTTACAGATAAAGAGACTGCATTCAACACATACATGTGGAAGAAGCCATAAAGTTAAGCATGCTTCATTTAAGTTTTTTTCTGAAAAATATAAAAACATGTGGAGGAGTAACCCTGCTTGGCCAATGCAGTCATTTATTAACACAACAAATGAGGATTTTGTGGTTGATATTTTAAGGTGGCAAGGGTATAGGGCTAGGAAGAGGGCCTTAGCTCTGATTGAAGGGGAAATGAAGGACCAATATGCAAAGTTATGGGACTATGCTGAGGTCTTAAAGAAAACCAACCCTGGTACCACTGTGGAGATCCAAGTAGACAATACTGGAGTACATCCAGTATTTGAGAGGATATATATCTGTCTAGGGGGATTGAAAAAGGGTTTTCTTGCACAATGTAGGCCTGTAATTGGTATGGATGGGTGCCACCTAAAAGGGCCATGTGAAAGACAGATTCTCACAGCAGTTGGCATAGATGCCAACAATGGTATGTTCCCAGTAGCTTATGCAGTTGTTGAGGTTGAGTCAACTAGCACATGGACTTGGTTTGTAGAACTTCTTGTGAAGGATCTAGGGATTAATGACAGTGGTTACACATTCATATCTGACAAACAAAAGGGGTTAAGGAATGCACTTGAAGCAGTTGTGCCACAGGCTGAACACAGGCATTGTGCAAAGCACCTGTATGAAAATTGGAAGACAGCTGGGTTCAGAGGGGAAACCTTTAAACTGCATTTTTGGGGTTGTTCAAAGGCAACTGAAGTTGAACAGTTTTGTAGGAGGATGGCAAGCACAAAGGAGAATTGTGAGAAAGCATGGCAATGGTTAAGTGAAAAGGCTCCAGCTCATTGGTCAAGGTCACACTTTAGGACATATCCCAAATGTGACATTCTATCAAATAATTTGTGTGAGAGCTTCAATGGGAGGATCTTAGGTGCAAGGGACAAGCCAATCATATCCTGCCTTGAGTCTATTAGGAACTTCTTAATGAAGAGGCTTACCATTTATAGGGAGAACATGAGGAAAACATTGAATGAAAGACCTTTCTGTCCAAGAATTGAAGAGAAATTAGAGAAGAATAAGATAGATGCTGGAGCTGGGAGTGCAACATGGTCAGGGGCAGGTATTTATCAAGTTGAAATGACTTATGGGGCTCAAAGGACAGTGGACTTGACAAACCAGACATGCAAGTGCAGAAAATGGGATTTGACTGGCATCCCATGCAAACATGCTATAGCTGCTATGTATTACAGAGGTCTAGATCCTGATATGTTTGTTGCTGACTGTTACAAGAAAGACACTTACATGAAAGGTTATGAGAATATGATATATCCTGTGGATAGTTATGACATGTGGCCAAAGACAGGGAAGATTCCAATATTGCCTCCTAAACCACATGTACAACCTGGGAGGCCAAAAAAATGTAGGGTTAGGAAACCAGATGAGCCAAGGGCTCCAATATCAGATGGGACCAAGCTAAGGAGAGGTTTGACAGGTGTAATATGTGGCAAATGCAAGAAATCAGGCCATAACAGGAGAACTTGTAAGGAGGTTGAAGGTGGATCTAGAGCTGAGTATGTGCAGCCATCTGCACCAACAAATACTCAACCATCTCAGGCAGCACAATCAAATGCAAAAGCCAAACCATGTGTAAGGCTTCACTCAAAATGATTTTTAATTACATTTCATTAAATGCAGCATTTATTTGTGTTTGCTCACAATTTCATTTATTAAATAAATGCAGCAAAGACCAAGAAAGAAGCAGGGAGCCTCAAGAGGCTCAACATCTAATGTTGAGCCTCTAGGGAATGAAGCTCCAATGAGGACTCCTTTACTAATTCCTCCAATGCCTCCAGTACAACCCATGCATAGATGTAAGAACAGGGCTAAACTTCCAGTAAGTGCAAAACCCTATAGTTTAAGGGTTATTTAGGCAATCACTTCCAGTAAATGCAAAACCAATTTTGAAGTAACTTGATTGTGTTCCTGCAGTTGAAGAGGAGTGCAGCACCATCACCTGAAGAGAGTGCAGCACCATCAACTCAAGAGAGTGCAGCACCATCACCTCAAGAGAATGAAACAACATCAATGAATACACATTTCATGTCTACTGGTGTCAATCCCATGCAAGCACAGTCAGATCACCAACCAGTTAGAGTGGGTGGACTTAATGTCCAAGGCCCAAGGATGCTGTGGAAAGGACAACCAGCTGTTACAGTAACTGCTCTGCATAGAGCTACAAGGCAATCCAAAGAAAAGCACTAGAATTATTGGTGGATGGCTGGTTTTTGTGTAGCTAATGGGTTGGTTTTTGTGTGAACTTGTAATGGTGGATGGTTTTTGTATAACTGTTGTATTGGTTGATGGTTGCTTTGATGTAAGGTTAATGCACAATGTAATGACAGTGGAAACTGTGAACATATGTTGTTAACATCCAAGTGCAAATGAAATATAGTATGGACTTTGATGTAAGTGAATTGATGTATTGTTGTGGAAATTATATTTCAATTGTCAGTGCATAGATAAACTCAAAACAAAGAAACATTTCACTCATCAGTTGCAAATGTCAATACATATATGGCCATTTTTTGTGCTACCTTAAGCTAAGAACAACAACCTTTCCCCACTCATATTCTCATTTCCCTTTGTTAACCAGTAAATACAAATCAACAATAACAACATAAACATGGCCAAATATATCTGTTTCCTTCGCAGTGTAGTTTCAAGTACCCTCTCAGCAGCCAATTCCTTGTCCTTTAATTCTTCATTTATCTTCACAAGAACTTCATTCTTCTCGATTAGCAGCTTGTTCATATCCATAAGCAGCTCATTCTTTTTTTCCAGTTCTTCAATTGACTTCTCAGAATCCAATTGTTTTGCTCTTAATTCATCAACTTTTGTCAACACCATCCTACCAAAAACCTTCCCTCGTTCACAAACTTCTGGATCCACCCATTCAAAGTGTCCACACGAGTGTTCCTGAATGCAAATTCCCAGTTAATTTTTGTTAGCGAAAATCAGTACAATCAATTTTTGAAATTGCTTACCTTGTAGTTCTTACATCCCATAAACCTTCTGCCTGGATTTCGTTTTGTCCAAGAATGCGAGGGTCGAGACTCTCCACAATGGCAGTAAAGCTTGGCATCATTTGAATTGCTGCTTGAACCCATTTCACCTCAATTTCACCCGTATGAACCCTAATTGTTTTTGAAATTTGGGGAAAATTTCAAGGGCTTTCCAAATTGACCTCCCGGTGTTGTGGGTTTGAAGATTTCGGACTAATTTAGGGTGGAATACGGTTACAACCCCAGTTGCTTCTTCTTCTTCTTCGTTTGTGCTTCTATGTATGTGTTCCCGCTTAGGTATAAGAAGTGTTGGGGTTTGGAGGGAAAACGTTAGGGGCAGTGATTTGGGGGGAAATGACATGGCTAAAGTAGCTGATTAAACGCTGATGTGGCTGCCACGAATTATGAAGTTACAATTTTGTCCCTGGGCAATTGACGGGCATCCAATAAATTGGAGCTCAGCCCGTTAATTGGTGAAATGTGCTCAATTTTCTAAATCGTGAGGTAAATTGAGCCAAAATTGAAACATCGGGTGAAATGCGCACAAACCATTAAAGTATAAGGTTTTATGTGCAAATGATCCTTTTTCTTTCAAAGTTTCTCAATAATCAAAACCATACTTATTTGTTCCAGAATTTCTGGACACGCTACTCCCGCTTTCATCGGTACTTGCCTCCGACAACCCAAGTTGGAAATTAGATCGGAGTGTGCGTGTCGGAGGACAGCCAACTCCTATGTCCGTCCCACATTCTCCTCTCTCGTCTCGTCTTTAATCTTGGGCCAAAGGGGTGGTGGGTTGCATAAACAAGATGCATTGCCACGTGATGACATTAATTCTTATTATTTTTATTTGGGTGATGAAACAAAATACCAAATTTATGGTCTATACACACCTTTACAATTTCAAAGTTAACAATTTCTTAAATCTCCCTACTGTGAACATGGAAATAACTATCCATCCATTAATATTAAAGAGCCAACATAAAAGTGTGATCTTAAACTGTCGTAAATGTCTCAATTGATTAATAATTATTAGCCTTTTGATATGAAATGTCTACCAGATGCAATTGTCATTCGAGCGCGCGTGTGTGTTTGATATACTTATTCTTTTTTTAAACGGATTACTTGAAGTCTTGTTTTTTGTTATGTATTTTGGTTGTTTAAAAAAAATGAAAAATTATGACATTTGCCTGATATGGAGTATATCAGAAGTGAAGGCACCAATTTCAAAACTTCAATTTATCTTGTTTCTATTAATTGAAGATTTTACTCGACATCCAACTCCACCGTGCACGAACCAATAAATCAAAACCTCGCTAGTTGTCGAAGAAGTATTTATAACAAGTTACTCTGCGTACGAATGTAGGTGTAAACTAGATTTCACTTGCGGATCTTTTAGACATATTTCAGTTAATAATCTTTTAAGACCCATGGATTGTGTACATGGGGAAATTCATTAGGTCTTCTGGTTGATTGCAGAGCCGGTGGGTACACTGGTGGGTCGGTGCCCACCTACTGCTTAAACTTTTTTTTTGCCTATATGGTATTTATAGCTTACAATAATAAAAGTGCCTATTTAAGATTTTGAAGGAGATGTCCTTTTCGCTATTTTACACCTTAAAGTACCCAAAAAGCATTTTTAAAAAGGATAAAATAAATATATTTTTTTATTATTTTAAATGCCAATAACTGCCTTTGACCTTATTACTATCTCATCACTAGTAAAACTAATAACTGCCTAGTTTAATGGGTTTTTCTCATATTGTCACTAATGTATTGCCTATTCGACTTTGTCATGCTTGTATATACTTGCACTCCATGTATTTGACACGAAGTGTGGGACAAATTTCGGAGACTATTTAGCGTTATTTGTTATTAATAAGATGTTTGTTGACGAAAGATTTTGTGGGTAAATCATAAACTTATCCGTCAAGAAGGGCTGAGAGGGGGCGCGTGAAATAATTATCAAATGATACATCAAATGATTTCACTCACTCCCACAAAAAAGAGATACCCAATCACTGAGCTACCCCTTAATAGACCTCAATACATCTCTTTGATTGGTTTCCTTAAACTTTAGCTAAGTTGTCTGAGTATCTAATTCAATAATGATATGTGTAAACTATACGAAACGAACAATTCACAGAGCACGACGACACTCAATCGCTCACTTTATCGGTTCAAGCACAGCACAGTATACAACCAAACCTACTATTGGCCTCTGCCTAAATATTCTTCTCAATAACTATCCCTAATTTGATGATACTAGTAGGAAACACGTACGATGTATGTGAACATTAATATTTGACATTATGAGTTACAACGGGGGATCTGGATCCAGATGGAAGCTACCCATAATATTGGACAAGAGAAATAATGAGACACTCACCTCAATCTAAAGACTTGTGTCCAAGGTCGGACCTGGGTTGCAGGCAAGCTTTGCACTGACAAACCAGGTTTGTGTCCCACGAGGGCAAACCATTGAAGAATTGCGGCCTTGCGGGAGACATGGTGCGATTTCAGTTACTGGAAAATATCCCTTACAGTGGACACCACTTACATTTTGGACCTGCTCAAGCACAGCATAACCCTACAAATTTTTTCTCATGTGTACCAGCCAGCATTTTGTGTAGTTATGATTTTAAATTTGAAAAGCTTCTACAAGTATTGGACGCCCATTCTGAAATTAATGAGAGAGCGTAAAAATCATAATTTAAAGTTTGTTGTGTAAGTAATATTTAAAGGAGCTGTTACATATGCATTGTAATTAGTTTGAAGGAAAAGATTTTTGGGGTGGGTGGTGCAACTTTGAAGAAGGCAGTGCTTTTATACACGAGACCAAATAATTATTTTTATTTTTCAAAGAATTTCACATAAGTTGAACTCTCTAATTACTTGTCCAAATATTAGATCAAGCATCACCATGTACCGTTGAAATGATTCAAATTCTTCAGTGATAGATGTTGAGACTTTCACATTGATCTCTAAAGTAGTCGTGACAACTTGTATGGCAAAAGCAACACGAGCACTCTCGGGTGGTGCAGGCAAATGGCATAATAATCACCACAAGCCCATTCTATAGATCTTCGAAATGTACATTATTATAAGTGATTTCAGGTTTCATTCCTTTTACTCTCAAAAAATAGTCAATGATCCTCATCGATTGCACAAGTTTGTTCAAATCCTTTCACCCCCCCCCCCCCCCCCACCCCCCACCAACCCCCTTAGGTTTATTTTGGGTAATTGAAAGACTTTCTACTTTCTGGCATATAAGAGGCAACATCACTTGGTGCCTCTTAATAAAGTCATAATGACCTAAACTGAGCCCATTGAATTTGAATGTTACCATCCATAGAATAATCCTAGATAGTCACATGCCCTTCATGTGCACCTTAGGTGTGCGTTAGATATTCCCCCATCTGAGTAAGTATATCAATCAATGATGCAAAGTACGGATGCGCGTGAGAGATATAACTTTTGCATTCAGAGGCTGCTGCTGCTGCGTGGAGTAGACAACTCGGAAGTACAGCAACAATTTGCATTAACAAAAAGTAAGTAGTCGCTAAAAAGCAATCAACCTAGCAGACCCCCCCCCCCCCCCCCTCACCCTTCCCAAATACATTCGCCACTTTCTCTCATGTATGGTATGAGTATCACCTTCGAATCTAAGCACTGTCCTGACTGAGAGCTTCATTTCTTTATATATTTATTTATACTTACATGGAGGGAGGGAGAGAGAGAGAATGGGAGGGTATGTACATTGATGTAGACGTGTCAACGGTAGGGTGATGGGCATTTGGTGCCACGTGTGGCCCACCCCCCACTACATGGTCCATACACGGACACGGACATTTAGTATACACACTCACGTACACACAAGTGGACTTGGTGTCGTACGTTCTAGGTACGTACACCAAGAAAGTGTATACTTTGTGTAGCTCCATTATAAGATACGTTCACATGTACCGTGAATGTGCATCGTTTGTATTTGATTATTGTTTGACCTAGACGTGTTTTCCTCCTGGATCTCGAGTTAGAGCCATTAATTATTTGAAGCTAGAGGAACGAAGGAAGGAAAATTGTACTCGGCTGTGATAGAAATCAGAATTTTGTTGACGTTAAGGATGATTTATATCTTCAAAGCACAATGGTCTACTTCCGGTTCTGTATTTTTTTGACCGTGCATCTCGTATAGGGAAAGATAAATTTCGTAACTTAATAAAATATTGCTTATATCTGTATTACGTTTATGATTTTTGGTCCAGTAGAAGTCTAGATTATACGCCAACTCCATGTATTAAGCCTACTTCAAACAACCTCTAAACGCTTACTCATTTATCGAGCAGAGTAACAACATGTTGACTAGTTTTAGAAATCTTCAACATGATACTGATTAATTTATCTCACAAATTGATTTCATGATTCACCGATTCCTCCGACTGTCTCACGACGGTGTTTATTGAATTTTCAATACTATCAAGACCAAAATAACAAAAAGAATTTCCATTTTTCTTTTCCGTGTAGAATGCCATGAATACCACACCATCGTATGCATAATGTACTGATATTTTTGTGCAGGCTGCCGGGTCTGGAGAGAGCCACAAGGGGGGCTCGCCTCCTGATTGCCGACAGGAGTAGAAGGGGCCGACATAGCAAGCTTTTTGTTACGTGAGAGGGGGTTAGTGTTTCCAGTAATTTGCCAGCTCCTAACGTCACCTCTCGATCGTACCATAACACTCGCCCATGTCCTTACAAAGTCCCTTCTTCGTCTGACCTGCCATTTGCGCTGAAAGTTTTCAACGGTGAGTGAGTACTCTGGGTGTTAGCAGTATGTCATCTTTTTGTCTACTCCTCCAGTTTTTAAAATGTGTGTATATGGATGATAGGATGGACATACCCCCTGTTGCAGGGGCAGATACGTTGTACATCATGGCAATGAAGAGACCACAATAATCATTTATTTGGTTTCGTTCGAAATGGTTTTCCTTTGAAGAGATTGTTTCTCTTTTAACAAGGGTAAAATGCATGGATGGCTATTGAATTATAATCCTTTTCACTAAAGTTACTTACCTGTTTTTTTTTGTGTCATTTTGACCGCTGAATTCGCAAATATATCTAATTTAGTCAGAGTTAACTCATTTACATTAAATGATCACGTGCCATGCACATGCGGCCTTAAAATAAGAGTAAAACTAGGGGTGAGCATGATTTGATTGGTTCGGTTTGGAGGCTGAATATAAAACCGAATCGACCAACCTCGGTTTGAAAAAAAAAATCAAAACATGGTTGAACGGTTCAGTTTCTGCGGGTTGAACGGATCGGTTTGAGCCGAACTCAATTTTGGACAAGTTTAGGCCTAAAAATTAATAACTTATACATACTAATAAGCTCCAAAAAACTAATTTTTAACATAATTAATAACACTTAGTGAGATGTAGGCGGCGAGTGAAAAATGTGTGTTACGTTAAGGGATATAGGGTTTATCCCATTTTATATGAGTGGTTAGATAATTAGGGTTAATAAAAAATAACTAGGACTAGGTAAAAATATAGATATATTATATTATATACGATTTATTCGGTTTATGCGGTTTCAAAAAAAAATTGAACCAAACCGATTGATTTTTAGATCGGTTTGAAAATAGACGGATTGATTGATTCAATTTGATCGGTTTCAACGGTTTAAATGCTCACATCTAGGTAAAATTATATCTTCATCAGTGTTATTTAACATTTGTCCACCTTCAATTGCCAGCCTCCGTTGCCGACCAACATCTATCACCGGCGACCCTCCATTTCCATTGGCTACACCACATACAGCCACCACCACATCAAGGCTACAACCACGCGACCTCCACATCAAGTCCACACCCGTGCCACCACCACATCACGACCACAACCCTGCCACCAATACATCACGGCCACAAACCTCACTACCACATGATAGCCATACCCCTCCGATGACTCGGCAACCCACCATCATAACCAATCGGCCCACCCACCGCTAATATGAACCAACTACCCACCAAATTTAATCACTAATCCTCAATGCCGCCACAATCGTCGCCACCCACAGTCTAAGGTTCACCAAATTTCTCTTCCACCGCCACAACCTCGCTGGGAACCTCTAAATCTCCGTCGTGATCTTCTTCGTAGACGCCGTCCTGTTACTGCCGATCAAGTTCAAATCCCCGATCGCACAACGCAAGTTCGTCTGGAAAAGGCAGCGCACAAAACGGAAATCTTTAACGGGTGGCGGTTCCGAAGACGAAGATATTGGGTTCTATGGTGACAGGGGGTGAGGGTGATGGTCGGTTTGGCACCGATGGCGGTGGCATTGGATGAAGTCAGGGGAGATCCGGGGGGAGAGAGAAAGAGAGGAAATGAAGAGAAAGAACGGAAAAGGCAAATCGGTGAAATGAAAAAAAAAAGGAAAGGAAATTAAAAATGAAATAGAGAAGATGGACGGTTTTGCTCCTCACTTGATCTTAATGGAGATAATCTAACTGTGACTGACGGAATGGACAAATTGAACACATTTGTGAGTAAAGTGACCAAAATGGTACAACAAAAAAAACTGAGTGACTTTAGTAAAAAATGGGTCATAATTTGGTTGCCATTGGTGAATAACGAGAGTGAAGCGAGTCAAACTGAAAGCAGAGCGAGCGAGAATTACTTATTATTCCGCGCCTTGTTGAAATACAATTTCATACAGAAAAAATGCAGAATGCAAGTCTTGTGAAATTCTCCCTCGCTCGTTGTCGGTTGATTTTTAAGACGAGAGTTTTTTGCACTATTCAACATGTAATAAGAAATTGATATTTAAGCTCTATTTTTTTCCTTTATAGCAACACTTACAAAATTTGTAGGTGGTAGAAGTGAAGCTCAAATGAGTCGAGGCAAAAGAGTACTTAACTTTGATTAAAGTACCCAACTAACAAGGTCTTCATTTACATTTCTTAACGCTGTGCGCTCCATTCTACATATTACTAGTCCATAAAATCAAGATTTTAGAGCCACACAAATTACTACGTCCAAGGTTTGGAGACAAATTTTCAAGAACGGAAATAAACTTCCTTGACCACGGTAACCCTTAAAGTTGCTTTCATTCTAAAAATAACATAGTTGTACAAAGAATTTGTACAAAAATGTCATCATTTTCCGAGTTTTTTTCCTAAATAATATTGTTTTAAAACTTAATTATCAATCTATTCCATTTTGAAACTTATTTACTAGCATACCACACTTTTAAAAATCGTTATTTGAAACCACGGCTTCAAAGTAGAAACAACGATTTCAAAGTAGAAATTGTTGTTTGACTCAAACAACGATTTTACTTTAAAATCGTTGTTTTAAATAGCGATTTTCAAAAAATAAAATAAATTGATAATTAAGTTTTTAAAAAATATTATTTAAGAAAAAAACTCCATCATTTCCCTTAAACACAATCTCGAGTTTCTGTTCTATTTTTGTCGGTTGACTTCCGTTGGCACCCGGTGTCTACGAATTGAAGAAGTCACAGAGTTGCACAAAAGACGTACGCATGCAAAGGCATGATAGAGCAGCAGCAGCAGTAGTAGTATACCAGAACTAGAGCACAACGCTTCAAGCCCACCCTAATGGGAGTAGCAGTGCCTTTTTCTTTCAATAGGCTACAGCTGTGTGGTGCTGTGCTGCTCCTATGCAAAATAGGGTTTCCACAGTCCGTTACTGTATAGACTATAGAAAGACAGCAATCTTGCTAGTATCTTTGGACATGGCTGGAGTTTGGACTAGCCTAACTTTGTTCAATTCGTTTTGTCCTCATCGTCGGTGGACTACTTTTTGCTTCTGATATTTGAACGTGTTTTCAAATCTTCAACCGATTTCCCAGAGGTTATTTTGTCCTTTGTTCCATGAATAGAAATTTTACCATTTCTTTTCCTTCATAGATTTAGGTAAAAGTGTTATAAAACAAAAAATACTAGTGTAACTGACGATGCTCGCGCGAGTAACTTACGATTTAGAGTAACTTGTAAAACTATTATAAAAACTTGTACCAAAATTATGAACAAAGTGCACCATTTTATAAGACCTTGCCAAGCTATGCCTCTGGTAGCACATTAAGATTTTTTTTTAATTTTAAATGCATGTTACAGTAAAATGAATCCAACAATCAATAATATACATCATGCTTAACAGTAACTTATAATATTTTTAAAAAAAATTACTTGAGTGAATTGTTGATCAAGTATTTGACTTCCAAAAGAAATCTCATATTCTGACAACAAAAGGGCAATTGAAAATTTCCAAGATATGTAATACGCATAAAATGCATTGGGAAGGACATAAAAAAACAAAAAATATTATCTCTGGAGTAAAACAAGAGAATAGGATTCTCATGTGAGAGCTTAGTGGGTGACATATGCCATTGCGCAGCACAAGGACAGGCTTCATTGGGTTGCACAGATGAGGAGTTATTATTGTTTGGCGAGACCAAAAAGGAACAACAAACCTACGGGTATCGGTAACAAGACCCAAATTTCCTCTATATTAATAGTAGTACTATATTATATAAAGCTTTGCAAAGGGCTTAACAAGAATGAGTAATCCCAAAGGCAGGCATGTCTTATCACCTTTTTGTCTTGGTCAAAATAAAGAAGAATAAAGATCTTCGGGGAGTCGCCATGCCTGTCCTTCCTTTGTCCCGGTCATTGGTGCATCGAGTTTTGGTGTCTCCTTTCAAGAACCTAGGCTCCAGGGTTTCCCTAGGGCTGTCTTTCTTTACTTTCTAAAGGTCATCTCAATCTCATTGGTATTTGTTCTCAACTCCTCCCCCTCCCTGCTCCCTTGGAACAATGAATGAACATGGTGTTCAGTCTCCTGTATTCCACTAGTGATCCAGTTGAATTCAATGTTACTTGCCTTGTATTTTTCTCTGCTTATAATTCCATTGGGCTAGTTCCTTCTAGACTTGAAGATGGTTTGGACTGTATCTCCTTAACCTTGAAATAATTGCGCAAAGCTTATACTAGTTAGTAAGAACATGATGAGATTTTTTAAATGACAGCATTTTTTTGCCAAATGAAACTCCTTATTCTTCTTTTGGTAATGAAAATAAAGACGCGGATTGGGCCTGCAGCCTCAAGTGTGAAGGCGTGGGACTTCCGCTTATTATTAAGGCACGTTGTCTGTAAACATTACACCATTCAATAGAAGTATTGATGTTAATCAATATTTGAGAAGGAAATAAAGATAAAAATGTCTCATAGACACTACAAGGATTCTGAAAAGTTACCGCTGAAACGTTGTTATGAGAAATATTTTGGAGGATAACGACGATATTGATGTCTAGGAGAACTCAATAATTGGTACCCCGAAGAGTAAAAAAGATTGCAACGTCGTGGAAGGAAATCAAGTAACCACGCTTCAAACACCAAAGAAAACTAACATCAAGCCACTGATGCTTTTATCGAATTTCTATTTATAAACGTAACTAGCTAACATGAGTTTTAAAGCAAAAAGAGCGGCATCTTTTCATAATCATTACAGCTTCAAAGGTTGTTCCTTGCGTTCAGTTAGAATAAGAATCCCATTAGACTATCGAATGAGGCATGTGCTAGACGAAGTTTGTCACTCCCTTGTATCCTTGACCATTAATTCTTAACTAGTGGTCCAAACCTGGATGGCCAATCTTAGTTAGTAAGAGTTTATTGAGGTAATTTTTCTATGTATATCTCTACTATGTCCCAAAAATAAGAATTTCAATTTCAGAATCTTGACGTGGCATGCCACATGGCACGTGATTTGCCATGTGGCAGGTACTGTTTTCGAGGCCAACCTGGACCTAATCTAGAGCGAAGAATGAGGCAAACAAACCTTCAGATCAGAACTCAACAAGCTTGAGCCAATGCAGAAAGGTTACTTTAATCAGTTGGAGTTTGGCCTCCACTCATGACATCAACAATCTCAAACCCCAAGTCCGTATAGAAATGCCGAGTTAGACAAAAAAATAATGCTACTAGTAATACTTTGAATCAGCTTTTGGGTATTAATGTATACATGTACATGGTTTGGCAACGTGAAGATGACAAAGTTTGGTCGTGCAAGTGAGATTGGGAAACCCCATGAGGTTTACTTGCTCATAAACTAATGAAACACCTAAAGATGCTTCTCTTATCATCCCCTAGCTCTGCAACTAGGTCACCAATCTTGGCACCCATATTTTGACGAGATTCTCGATACGTGTAAAATACTCAAATAACACTTTGTACTCGAAAAAGTATTATAACGATTCGATTAACGATTTCATCATCGACGGACGATGTCTCCCTCAAAAGATTAGTCAATAAATACTTATGAATTTATAGACAACGTCTCATAAAGCCAAATTATATATAAACTACTTCGTATTTCATAACCGATATGTGATATCATAAGTACAGTGACAAGGGTAGGAGAGGTATTGCCCCTCTATCAATTCCTAGTGGACCATTCTAATAATAATAGAGTAATAGGGCATGTTATTCAAAGCTTTTTGGCCTAAGGATTTCTACCCAACAACATGAGTTATTCAAAGCTTATGTCACATGGAATGAATTGAATAGAAAAGAAATCTTCTAAAGGGTTGATTAGTTAAATGATTAACGTGGATTCTTATGTTGTAATATCCATGAAATAATAATTCGGGGACACACTAATCGAATATATTCGCACGCATAGAACCAGTGGATTATACTAATGAACACTCCTCCTTGCCTTTAAGTACTGAGCCGCGACTTGGCATGTGAGAAGATCTTGGGATTGAGTTCTTCTGCACGAGGTTGGAGACAGGTTTTCTCTCCTCCATGATCCCCAATCTTACCCACCCATGAGATTATTAAATTTATTAGCGTTTGTTTATGGTGCAACTACTGCTAACTACTGCATAAGGTACTCACTTGTGATCATTGTATGTACTTGTTATGCTTGTATGTCTTTATATTTATGTGGGATTATAATTAAAAAAATTAAAAATATTTATAGAAACGATTTTGCTAACTACTGATGCATGCAGGGCGAACAAATGTTTTTATGGATCGGATTTCTTCTCGATTAGACATTTGTAGATCTCCGTTGGAAAATGTGGGCAAGTCAAGACGTTACGGTAGTAGTTGTAGTACTTCCATTTTCTTTAAGTGTTATATAGTAAAGACGGCTATGGTAAACATCTGAAGTTTAAAAAAAAAAATATTTTTACCGTTGAAAAAAGGAACTTGAGACTCTACCGTGCCTAAGAAATTTGAAAAACAAGTGACTCTTGTTTGTTTGGTTTAGTTAGAGATTTGCTGTGCAAAATAGTGCATGGAGAATATATATATATATTAAAAGACATTATCTTTGTGTTGGCCCAAAACACAACGTGGTTCATATTGTTTGAGTGATGGGCTTCACTGCGGTCCTTTAAATCCCAAGTTAAATTTGTTTTTGGTTACAGAGGGCAAAGTGCAAATGCAGGAAGCCCATTACATTAGCTACAGCCTACAGCCTTAGAAGAAGCCCTAGAAAATTTGTACAACATTTAGGACAAATTTCACACATACGAGGATCACAGTTTTTTTGTTTGTAATTACTAATTTTTTTTAATAAAGTTTAAGATCTTCATTCCATTAATTAAAGACAGATTACAATGACAAGGAAGTGTAACTCCCATAACCCCCTTTTATGCCACCCAACAGCAGCGCATAGCCCTAGCATCGTGCTAAGAATACTACCATAATCAGAGAGCGCGCAGGATAAAATTTAGGCAAGCTTACAAGCCCATATAAGCTAAAAAACAAGAAAGCCATAAACTGTGACTAAAACCACACCCCATACACTACAAATGTGATGAACGAACAAACTGCGAGAGGACGCACAATCATAAGCGAAACCACCACCCGTAGAGGCCAAGCAGTACCAACCTGCTTCTCCAGAATTTTTCCTCTTTGTATGGTATATTTTATCTAAAATGATAAAAGTGCCCACCTAAAAATTCAAAATATACTTAAAGGAGATGTGGATATTTTACATGTGAATGTACATAAAAGTTCCAAAGATAAAAACAATATCATTTGTCATTTAAAATGCTAAACTTACACAAATAAACCTAAAAATTAAAGACTAGTCTACACATCAAGTCAATGCAAAATATGATTTTTACAAATCCTCAATACTTTCAAAGCCTTAAAGGCACATATGTGGACAAGAACACCGCCTCCTCCTCAGTTCCCTCACAGCCCACCGGCCTTACCTCATGTCTGCTTGCCCTCAACGGCCAACGCCACTGCCTCCACTGGCTAGTCTACCTGCGGCAGGTCATGGGCTCACAAGTCACGGCACCCAAAGGTCACGGTTTGACGTGCTCAGGCATGGCCGCACGAGCGATTCACAGGCTCACTGGTGGCGGCTCGCACGCACGGCAGTCAGGTCAATTTCTCGATGACGACACTATGAAAACAATTAGGTTTTGAAACTTATAATTTGCAATTAAGAATTTGTAGAATTTGGCAATTGCTCCTAGTGAAATCGTTAATTTCAGATTGAAATTTTTGTACCCACCTTAGAGGCAACAATGCAAAAAACCCAAAGCGGACTGAGAGACCCTGACTCTCAAAAGAAGCTGACAACAGATAAGTGGCAACCTTAGAAAACTACAACGTTGGGATAGACACTGAGCAGAAACTCAAAGCAACCACGTTGAGATAAAACCCAAAAGCCTATAGGATCTTCCCCACCACAATCCCCCCAAACTAAAAAAAGACTAGACACAAACTAGAATAGGACCAAACAAGGTAGATCCATCGCCTCCTAACCCCACCACCCACCCCACCCCTCTTTCCCCCTTAGAAAATTACAACGGTGGGGATAGACCCCGAGCAAAAACTTAAAAGAACCAGACTGAGGCTGAAACCCAAAGTCTTATTAGGACCTTTTACAACAACAAAAAAAAACAAAGCAACCAATGACTCCCTACCATAATTCATACAATAAAAGCAAGGAAAACAAAGAAAAGATCCCAACAGAGAACCCTAGGACTCAGCCAAACCGCCCTTACCTATAGCCGAACCAACGATTTAGCAGCAAACCGCTTGCCAACCACCAGGAATAAGATAGCCAACTAAATTTACTGTGGACCCGGTCCATGGCCCTACCACATAGCATTACCTCATTCGAAAAGGTTACTTCTAAAATTATAGGCAAAGTTTTATAAGGGCAATCTTATACTATCTCACATCGAATGCAAGATATCACAATCTTCCTTTTGTATGCCTTAACGTCAAGGCTCGATCACACATAACTCAGTATCTTCATCTTTAGCCAATGTGAGAAATTCTCGGCTCACCCTTCGTTACTCTAACCATCCTCTTGATGCGAGATATACCCGAATTACCTTCATTTTTTCCAACTATCAACAACCCGATTGGCTAGTGCAGCACGAGCTTTTGAGAGTCGGCTTTGATATCATTTGTACCGACCCAGTTAACGGCCCTACCAGAGGGCATTGCCTCACTCAAAAGGGTTAGTCAATAGGCACTTTTAGGATCATAAGCTAAGTCTTCTAAAGCAGTCTCATACTCCCAGATCTGATGTAAGATATTACATTTACAAACTATAGTACATCAAAGACATACTATTACCCCACACGCGCTAATGCAAGTTATGGCGGAGGTTGTAATAGAGAAAGGTGTACAAAAAAATTATGGGCGGTACATGTTTGTCAATTTTTGAGTTTATAGAAATAATCTACTTTTGTGAAGTATGATACCCTTTAACACCATAGTTTGTCGCTATATACTAGAGATTATTGAAGATAGAATACTACTAATTTTTTTTTTTTTTTTGGAGACAATTAAGGTCTAAACAAGCATACAGTAGTGTGAAAATAGACATTAATTGTTTTACATTCCGCTTCTGAACCAATTCCCGTGACACAAAATTATCAACACCAATTGCTTAATCATTTAATACTTGTTGTTTTAGCTGAACGCCTGAACTTCTCTCCTATCACTGTTTCATCACACAAAGTCTGGTTTTCATTTTCTCTATTTGCTTTTCCTTTAGATTCATAATTTCTTATTTGCTGACCATTTTTCAAGTTGGTTCTCAACAAAAACAGAATCAAACTCTATTCACCAACTCTTTGCAATTATATCCTTGGATTTCGCCTTACTCATGTTGGATAGTAAATGTGTAGAAAGTAGTACTAAAAAATAAAGGAGTTTTTGTCCTTCTTTTCTGTCCGTGGTACATAACAAATGCAGCATCTTTTATTTCCCTAATTTTGGAAATGACCCGAAACGTTCATGCATGAAATTAAATATCCCAAAAAGACATATTTTCGTAGTAATACAATTGATAACCGAAAGGAGCATAAGTAATTTGGGACAATTAAAGTTATGGTGCCAAATTACTTATGCGCCTTATGCCTTTCTGCCTTTACCCTGCATTGGTGTATAAATTAAGCGCATCAATAATGAAACCATTATCATACACAAAAAGGAGGAATTGAGTAACCAACAAGTGAGAGATGGTTGAAAGAAAAGTTGACTCGAGGTAAACGGTAAACGGTAAACTTGGCTTTTTTTTACGAATAAAAGGCTCGTAAGAAGCACGTTCAGTAACTTCAGCGTTTAACAAAAAAAATGACTGAAATAAATATTACATTTTTTATGTGTTTACTATTAGAGTTACATTTGTCTACTAAAATGACACGAATTGATGAGACAGAGACCAATAAGTGAGAGATGATTGAAAGAAAAGTTGACTCGAAACTTTTTTGACGACTTCAAACGTTATTGCATTCAGCGAACTTGCTTTCACAAACATAATTTATGAGTATTTAACAAAGTAAGTTTAAGTTACTATGGCAAAATATCAGATGCTTCAAGTGACTGTACTTCCTGCTTCCGCTGCTGTACCTTACTTGGCAAAAGTCAAATATGATTGGCATTAAATTACCATTTTTATTCTCATAAAATAAAACGACTGATTTGGGTATTAGAGATCGATTAGGTCAGAACGACTGGGTAAAGAAGCGTGCAAGTACAATGAAGCTGGGTTCGTTATTAACTAACACAAGTTTGACCACAAATTTTTAACCCCACCCTCTTCAGCAGATTTATTTTCCAAGAAAAACCCTAGAAAATTTGGGTCCTCCCTTTTAGGGCTTTTCTCTGTAGCACAATTCTAGGGTTTTAACTTGTAGGGTTTGGTGCCATATGGAGGACTCTGACCAGAACAAGCTGTTTATAGGAGGAATCTCTTGGGAAACCACTGATGAAAACCTCAGGTCACACTTTGGCAAGTTCGGCACTGTTGTTGGGTCTGTCATTGCAAAAGATCGAAACACAGGAAGCCCAAGAGGGTTTGCTTTTGTCTCCTTCAGTGACCCATCTGCTGTTGACAAGGCCCTTCAAGACACCCACAACATTCTCGGAAGAACGGTTCTTTCTAAACCCTTTAACTCATTTTTCACATTTCTTTGTGGGTTTTCTGTTTTGGGGTCCTTTATTGTCTATGAGTGGAAGTTTTGCCTAATTTATGTCTTGCAATTGTGAAAGGAAGCAAATATTTTGCAATGTTTGTTACTAAAATATGGGTAGTAGAAAATTGTTTCTTTATTTATTGTTATTCTTTTTTGAACCAATAATTGTGTTCGGATACGTTTTTGGTCTTCTGGTGGTTTGATATTGTTAAATTTCCGAAGAAAGAATGATTCTACATGTTTTACTTTTAATTCGTTGAAATTTGCAATGGATTTCTTGAAATTTTTTAAGTAATTTCGCTTCTTTTGAAGCTAATTTGGGATTATACTTTTTACCTAAGCCCTGTGTTGGATTAGGTTTTCAAAATCTGGGTTGATTGACTTCTGTATGTTCTGCTATTGTATTTATAGGTAGAGGTGAAAAAAGCAATACCCAGAAGTGAACAAAACCAAAGTCTACAACAACAACAGAGTAGGGGGTTGAGTAGGAATAGTAGGAGTAATGGTAGAAGCGACGAGTTTAGGACTAAGAAGATTTTTGTGGGGGGTCTATCAGCTAACTTAACTGAGGAAGAGTTCAGGACTTACTTTGAGAAGTTTGGTAGGATTACAGATGTCGTAGTGATGCATGACAATGTGACGCACCGGCCAAGGGGTTTTGGGTTTATCACTTTTGATTCGGAGGATGCTGTAGAGGATGTTATGCAGAAGAGCTTTCATGAATTGACTGGTAAGCTTGTAGAGGTCAAAAGGGCTGTTCCAAAAGAGGGAAACAGTAGCAGCAATGGATATACTGCCAGAGTGGGCAGTGGAGGAGGGCCGAACTTTAACAGCTATCAGCATGGAAGTTATTCACCTTATAGTGCTGGATATGGGATTCTTCCTAATTACGGGCCGCTTTCGGGATATGGTGGTCTTGCGGGTTATCCTTATGGGGCAGGTATGTTTGGTGGCTACTCAGTTAGAGGTTATGGTGGATTTGGTTATGGGATGGCTCCGCTTGCACCTAGGAGCCCATGGAATGTTGGTTTTGGTGGAAGTCCATTGCCCTATTGCAGTTCTGCTAATGTTTATCCTGCCTACGTAAATGGTGGAGTTGGGGTCATGGGTATGGGTAATAATGCCTATAATGGGGGCAAATCAAGTCAACTTGGTGGTGGCAGCGATGCTCAAGTGGCGGCTGATGCAACACCTCCCCAAATTGATAGGGTAAAGGTAGAATTCAATTCTTTCAATTCAGGTGGGAACTACAATGCTGCTGCTAGCAAATCGAACCAAAAAGGTATTGATGGGCGGTTTAGGCCATATACTGCTAGTAATTCAAGCTGACTACTTTTCATGGGCGTTGACAGGTTAGTAAATTGTCATACTAATGGGATTGGGGGTGTTCTACCACATTGTTCAGCTGTCTCATTTGTAGATGTCGTTTGCTATGTGTCAATTTTAGTTTCAATAATTCATGGCCAGGATTTGGACATTTGTAATATAATCTTCTGATTCAAATATTTATTGTGCCTTTCTATTGCCATTGATGGGAATTCTGGCGTATGTGGTTTACTTTCGTTGAAATCTAGTGTTCCTTTCCGTTGTTGGTTTTCCACATCCCAGCCAAATTGATCAATCCGTGGTTGATAAGGTTTGAGCTAGATATTTGTTGATATTAGGCACCTGAAATATAGTAGAACTTGATCTTTTGCATGACTATCTGATGATGTCCTTTGCTTTTGGACCTCAATCTTTTTCTTCATCACGGGGGGGGGGGGGGGGAATATTTATCATAGTAATAGCCTCATCATTTCAGTATGTCTATGGGTATTCACGTATGTGATTTAGGAAGTATCTCTTTGTTGTTGCAAATCTAGCATTGCTACTCTCTTGCAGACACTTTCTCAGGTGACTTTAAACTGATATAGAAGTTATGAACGGCACGTCTTTAAGTTATTTCTTCAGTTTGGTTATCTTATTTTTGCAAATTTCGGGGGAATGTACGCACTTCTCTGACTTAAGTTTTAGTTTCTACTTGTGATTGCATTGTGCCGGTTACTGTCTTAGACTCTCCTTAAGAGTCAAGATATTGTTGATAGTTGCACGATAATTGGTAGTTATAGAAATAGTAATGCCAGAGTTGGAAGAAATGTACTGCATTTCTCTACTTATGGAACTGATACAAGATTTTGGTCGATACATCCAAAGAATAACATTACCGTATCATAAGATTTCAGTAAATATTCATCCACTTAAGAATGGATTTTCCTAAGTGGATTTTTAAATGTAGGGGCAGGTTTGAGAATGATAAACCAAAGGGATGGGCTTAGCGATGCTCAGTAAATATTTGCTCTCAATTTTAAAATAACAGAAATTGACTGAATACTATGTTTTTTGCTGTAGCACTTCCCCTCACGTGTGAGTCCTCGACTGCATTTGAAGAGAGAGACTAAAAATGTTGTAGTGACCCAGATCGAATGTTTAATAACTGAATCTTTCTTCAACCGTGAGATTTTCCAGGTCAGAGGTCAGTGGTTCAACCTTCTGGTCGAACTATGACGTTATAATTAAAGTAAATATAACTTATCAAAGAAAAATTTATTAGAAGCCGCAGGAATATATGCACATATCCTATAATAATATATTTACAAATACTTCAATCCTTGCACAAGAAAAAAAGTAAGATTATGATAGTCCTTTCTAGTTGGTTCAAAACTGTACTTAAGTGTTGATGAGGTATTTAGAAAATCAAGATGAACTGAGAAAGAGAGAGGGGGGGGGGGAAGGAAATTGGGTGGTGGTGAGACGAGTAGAGGACACACAAAGAGATAAAAGAGCCTTTGACTGTCAAGATGGAAGTGAGCTGTACTGATTTAGTTACTTCTATTGGGAATGCACACCGGTTGGCTCGTGAAAAGTTCTGGGTTGACCAGTCCGCTAGTTTTGCATGGGCAGAATTTCAGTGGTCTTTTTTGAGAAATGAGTTTAGGCATACATTAGGACTGGAAATGGACTCACTGACGATTTAAATCATTGCCAGGAGCCACGTTCCACCATAAGGCTATCCGAGAGGTACTCTCGGTCAATCTCAAACTCGCAAGTCCCTCTCCCTCTCTCTTTTATTTCCTGCAGCGGTCATGTAAGTTTCTTGGACAAGAGACCAAGCACATTGGTGTTTGTAATGGGCGGCCCCAGTTTTAATAATGCACCGAATTACCCATCCATTGGTGGTTAAGCATAACAAACTAAAGCATGTCTGGAGTTGAAGGGATTGCTCATGATCATGTGGTCAAGTTTTTGCAGGACTCGTGGCTTCTTGATATACCATTTTTGAGAGTTCTCAGGTTGGTCTCTCTATCCTGAAAATTGGACGTTAGGTGATGATTGTAATGAGAAACTTATTGTGGTAACCCTCCAGGGAGGCGGAAGAGAATGAAGATGAAGTGAGTGCAATTAAGCTGCCAATGAAAATGTCTAATTATTCAGCCTATCAAGTGCTTTGTTGTTGTTAGCGATAATGGGTCGTAGCAGATTGTGAAAATGAAAGGCGCACCTTCATTAACTGTGCCAAGTTTCTAAAGAATAGCTCAAGTTAGGAAGGTGTACTTTACTTAATCATCGCCTTGAATTAGCTCATGGAAGATCTTATTGTTGGCATTTGGATACAAAAGTTGGATGGACTGGAACTAGAAGTGGAGGTATCTTGGGCTATTTATAAAAAAATTGGCTAGTCCATCCAATTTGAGATACCTCCACTTTCTGGTAGGCTTCAATCCTTTCTCTCTCTCCCCCCCCCCCCCCCCCCCGCGCGACCCGATACCCCCCACGGCTGATGATGTCGACAACAATCTGAATTTCCTTACAGTGATGGCAAGCATGTGTCTCAGGGTATAATCAGTTTTATATCTTTCCACGAGTAAACACGAGGTAAAATGCTTGAAATGTAGTTCATATCCACAGGTCAATCTTTAGCCTGGGTTACCATAACCTCGATATACTTTGTGTATTTACCTCTAACCCTTGCAGTGTTCTTTTGCCATTGTAAAAATATGACCTTATGCTGAAGGAAGACCTGTTGGTGGGCTTGGCCTTCTCCAGTTGTTAAAGAGCATATCAAGATCATGGTCAGCACTTCTGCTACTTTCTACATGTAAAAACTCGTGAGTGCCTTGAGGTTGAAATGTCGGGTTGTATAGAGTAATCGCCATTTTGCAGATTCAACACTGTCCGGGTACTCTATTAGCAAAATGAATGGAGGATTTGTACTGAGTAGGGTCTTTAGCCACTGTTCTGATATGTGGGACTTCGGTTCCTTTGTTCAAACTAGTAAAAGGGATACTTCTATTCTGGTTAAAATGTGTGTTTTTTGCTAGATCCACAGGATTTAGTGACGGAATGAGATGACAAGATCAAATCTGCGGTTCCTTTGGAGAGGGTTTTTATTTTTTGGCTTTTCTATCTTGCCTGAATTTCAAGTATCCAGTTAGAGCAGCTACTCTCAATAAATCAGTCCTGAAGTCGCTGCTCGCATATCAAATGCAAGCTTCCATATTCCCTGTACATGTATGCAACAAGAGAGATTCAATTAGTGGAAGGTTCTGGTTGACCGGATGTGAGGAAGGTAAAAGCATATACTGGGTCAACTGGCAGTCACTGCGCACTCCTACAGAAGCAGGGGGCTTAGGTTCTCGAGGTACCCATCTTTCCAGCAAAGCCATGCTAGCCAAAAGCCCAAAACTAGCTCGCTAATGCTACAAAAGGGAAAGGTTCTTAGCACTAAACTTTTCTTGACCATGTATGCCTTGTTACGTGTTTACAGATTGCTCGATCTGGTGAATTGATCACTGATCACTAGCCGTTACATGAGATTACATGTATGTTACGTTACACCTTAACTGTGGTGCAAGACGAGGATGGAAGAAAGTGATAGAGCCTATCTCCAAAGAGTTTGTGATGGGATTGAACTTTTACTCGGGGCTAAGTGTTGTATACGAAATCACTTGTGGACCAATTGAAAATAAGCATGGTGATCACCGTTACATGGTATTTTCATGATCTACGCTACCATATCTTTTGGCACCCATTATGTCAGCGTGATTGTTAGTGCAATAAGAGTGGAAGGTCATTAACAAAGATGTATTGATTTCCATGATTTGATTGTAATAGGTTACGTGGACCGGCTATAACCCTAAGGTGAAGCCCGTTACAAGCAATCTTAAAGTGTGGCCACTTGACCTTGTTAATCGATTCAGAGAGTCATTTTTCAAATAGGTTTGTCTTGTTATATTGGGGCCAATTGCTACAATGTAAAAATTATCGTATGTGATATGATAGTTTGTGAAAAAACGGATTGATTGTTGCTCGATCTAACGAGGCATAACTGTAATTCCATTTGACGGCTAATGATTGATACGCATGGAATAATGACGCATCTTAGTTACACCTTAACTGTGGTACAAGATAAAAATGAAAAAAAAATGATAGAGCCAATTTTCAAGAATTTCGTAATGGGTTCGAACTTAAAGAGCGTTATAAAAGGAGGGCTAGGTCCACTCTTGCACTACCAGCTTCTTCATCCATGGAAGAAAAAAATTCAGATATGTGGAAAGAGTGAAGACCTAGCACACATTAAACATAGCCCGAAGGTGATAAATCAACGTTTATTCAATTCGTGCCTTTTATTCACGTTAGATAATTGTATTCGTTTGTTTTGAATATGCTAACAAAGAGGATTTGATTAAAATCAAACCTTGATTGCCATACGTGAAATGGATGCTTTTGAACTTTGCCATCACAGGTGAGTCGCATGTGATGCTTTCCATCCATCAATTAGATGAAATCAAAAAATGCAACTTAATATTTATGAAATTAAGTCGTCTTAGAGGGTGTTTAGGGTTGATTTTGGGATGGTCAAACCTGATCTAATTTAAATTAAATCAGGTGTGTGAGTGTTTGGCAAAAGATATTATGAGATTTAATCTGACTAAAAAACTTAAAAACTGATTAAACATAATCCTAGAAAGAGGGGATTATGAAATAATCACTTTTTCATAATCAGGTTTAATCATAGTTATTAAAGGAGCAAACGCACCTAAGGCACAAAGGGTCCTTGAAGCCTAGGCGCAAGCGCGCACCTTTTCAAAGTGAGGCCCAAAATAAAAATAGATATATATTAGTGCATTAAACCAATAAAATCACGTACAAATTTTCAGAATATGTCAATTTAACAAATTTTCAACACTAGAAAAAGTTTCAAATCCAATGAGAAGTAGTTAATCCTAAATGAATATGATGACAACGTCATCCTCATCATCAGTGAGCGTTAAGGCAACAATATTTTCTTCAAAAGGAAATCATAGGCTCCAATTCCGATAGATATTCTTCCTCAATTTCCTCTTCTTTATTTACAATGTGAAGTGAAGGAGTAAATTTACTTAAAAGATATTAACAATTAGGAACGGGGCGCTATCACAATTAACAACAATAAAAGAATCGATTGATTTGGGATTTAGGTTTTTTGTGATCTAGATATTGATTTATTATGTTATGAAACAAAGAATCAAAAATAATGAAAGGTTGAGATGATGTCACGATGCAAAAATAAAAAATTAGGATTTTTGGGCTTTTTTTTGCGCTTCCACCACCACCTTGCGCCGGGGCGCCTAGGTGCGCAAGGCGAGTGCCTTTTCGAAGGGGCTGCGCGTAACCCTAGGCGAGGCGCAGGGAGTGCGCCTTGCGCCTAGGATAACACTGGGTTTGACCTTTTAATTTATCATCATATCCCCATATTTTTCACAAAAAAGACATTTCATACCTTTTTAACTAATTATTGGGTGTAACTTTTAATTAGCTTCTGAAGTTATATTTTCTTCTACGCTAACAGAGAGAGGGAGCACAACAGTTCATCAACAGCTGCCTTCTTCCTCCCCACCATTTATGTACGGTCTTCTACCTTTAATTCAGAATAAGAAGTGACAACTTTTGTAGGTGGTTGAAATTGCTTCTTCAATAATTTTTTTCGTATATTGTAGTTATTTTCAAATGAAAGTTATGTTTCACTAAATGGATATTAGAGACTTTGTTTTATGTAGTGTTCTTTATGGTCATTTTATCATATAAAAACTTATTTAATCACTTTCTATCCAACCATTTCTTTGTAACTTTAAGCTAATCACAGCTAATTTTGCTAAAAAACAAACCGATTCTACTTAAAGTAGATTAAATTTGATTTTGAAAATTGATTCATATTTAAGCTGAAATCTGCATTTTCAGAATCAATCCCAAATGGCCTCTTAGATTTAATGACACTGTTCAACCATTTTAATAACCCGCTTGATTATAAGCTCACGTTACTAAGCTCGACAAATGCAACTTTATATTATAAGGTTCAAAATTCTACTAAGACGTGTATAATGTTTAACACGATTTTAGCAGTAAGTTTGGGCTATTAACCGCAAAAGATAACTACAAAATTGAAAGTGAGTCCAACTATTTTTGTTTATTGAGAAAATGTTGTAGAATTTGTAACAGGGTGAGGGAAAGTTTGGGCTATTAATCGCAAAATATGACTACAAAATTGAAAGTGAGTTCAGCTATCCCAACTCAAATTATAACAGCAATCGCAATGCGAAAGCAAATATGAGTTTGCCGAAGTACTTCTTAAATATAAAGGTCGGTGGCACACACAACAGAACTATACATACATGTATGCTTTTATGAGAGCTGATCAATTGACAACGCTGACAACTCAAATTTGGGCTTTAGCCGCAAAAGATAGGTGCAAAATTGAAAGTAAGTCCAGCTATCCCAAATTAGAAATGTAACAACAATCATAATGTGAAAACAAATTTGAGTTTGCCAAAGTAGTTTTTAAAAATAAAGGTCGCTGGCACGCGCAACAAAACTATACATATATGTATGCATTTATATAAGCCGATTAATTGATAGCGTTGGCAACTTAAGGTAAGTTGTCAAAGCAATTTGGGGCCGATCCACATCTATTGGTGGAGTTATTTCTCCACCTGTGATCTGGGCGTCCACTAGTGGTTGTGGACGACTCAGATTGAATATTTTTTACACTAACTGCCAGACTTAATAGCGGTTAGGGACCCACTTGAACCAAATGTATCTTAAATAGCGAAGTGATCTAGGAAAATAGGGCGACAAAGTTGTATATATGACGTGATCCACTTTCTGCGCTGGTAACACCATCTGGCTGTTCATCCATCACGGATGGACAATATATATATATAAAGTAAACTTCATCGTCTGCTACATTACGTAGCGAGCGGGG
Organism: Escallonia rubra; assembly: GCA_033065855.1. NCBI lineage: Eukaryota > Viridiplantae > Streptophyta > Magnoliopsida > Escalloniales > Escalloniaceae > Escallonia > Escallonia rubra. Next base: position 83,954 of record JAVXUO010001963.1, on the reverse strand, counting down.
ATTTTCATCAAAATGCCTCAGAAGGATTCGCAGGCAAACGGGGGGGGGGGGGGGGGTATAGTAAACTTCATCGTCCTCAAGAAGTTTTATTATATATATATATATATATATAGATCTGGGCCGTCTATCCGCAATGAATGGACGGCCAGATGGCTCTGGTAGCTCTGCTTAAGTTGCCAGGGCTATCTGACCATCTATCCATCACAGATGGACAAACCAGATCTGAATTATTAATTTTTAAGTAAATTTCATCTTCCGCTACATGACAGTGACGTTTACCACATTGTTCCCTCTACTTGCTTGCGGATTCGTCCAACCCATTAAATCCGTATGAGGCATTTTGGTCAAGCTTCCCAAAAAAGTTAAATGAAACTTCGATTTGACTCGTCCATTCGTGATGGATGAACGATCAGATCACGTTAACAATTTATGTTAAGTTGCCAACAGTTCCTATGGATCAGCTCTCTATACACATGTATGTATACACACATTCACACATATAAGGGCCCGATCAATATCTACCAGTGAAGACATAATTATTTCTCCAATTATCATCTGGTCGTCCGTGAAGTGTTCATGGACTGCCTATATTTTTTTTTTCAAAATCTTCTTGTCTGAGCTCACGGGCCCCAGGTATCTTAAGAAGCAAAGGGATTCAAAGAAAATAAAGGAAGGGAAGGGGGGAAAGGCTAACCGCTACTAAATGTGGTTGTTAGACAGGGAGTTGGAGACTTATAGCGTTAGATATGGATCAACTCATATATATATGTATGTATGTGTGTGTGTGTGTGTGGCGCGTCTGTATTTATATAATTAGATCAAAATGCCTAAAAAATTTAATGAGTTGGAGGGAATCACATGCAAATTGGGGGGTTGGGGGGGGGGGGGGGAAGGCAGTTTGGTAAACTTCATGGTCTGCTACATAATGTAGCGGACAATGAAATTCTTAACGATAACCTTGATTAACTTGAAACTAATACATTATGATGGGATGCAATTGAAAATAAAAAAATAAAAAAAAACCTTGAGGTAGTGAGCCTAGTATAGATAATAACAACTAAAAAAAATAAACAAACATTATTATTGTAAAACCAAAACTACTTTTGCAATTGTAAGTCAAATTTTGCATATAAAATTCAAAAGTGCTTTGACAATATAAGTAGGATTAGATACTCCACTGTGCTCTAGAGGTGCTGAAATAAAAAGGCGTCGCTGAATATGCTTAGCGATATAATCACAACATAAATTTGGAATTAAAAGCAAATTGTTTTCAGCCACAAAAAACAATTTGCTTTTACCTATCGGTTTGATTTGATTTGATTTGATTTGATTCGGTTTTGGGGTTACAACTACAAACTGAACTGTTACCTATCGGTTTGAAAGTCTTTGAACTGAATCAAATCAAGCACAAATTGGTTTCAACAGCTCGGTTTAGTACGTTTGAACGGTTCAATTTCATCAGTTGTGATCGGCTTACACTGATTTAAAAAGGTTTTCATTTTGCACACATATCATTAGATTGAAATGCTATTCAAACTATAATTTATCTAAAATGTACACGATCTTGCTACGATTTAGTATTAAAGTGCTCGTGTTAATATAAGGTATAACTATTATTCTAAATATTAATGACTATGATTCATCTTCGCTTTTGTCATTAATATACGAGAAATAATGAGCGAATATATAAGACACATTAGTCACCAGATTTTCGTGGATATTTTTTTCTTTAAACTTTTAAACTTTTATATTTAACTTTGCTTAGTACCATATATATATATATATATATAATTGACAAAGATCATGATAGATAGGTAAATATGTCACATGTCGGTTTGGTTCGGTTTATAAATTGAATTAATAAAATGAACCGAGGTCGGTTTAAAAAATCTGAACCTGAATTGTTAAATTCTTTTGAAGATTTGGATCAATCGGTTCACTTGATCAATTTAAGCCCTTCATATCGATTTGAATAGTTTGATGTTGGAAATTTTAAAAGATTTTTAATCTGTTTGAACGATTTGATGGTGAGGTTCCCAAGGTAAAGTTCATTTATTTACGAAAAAAACGGAAAACAGAGTGGCGAAGCAAAATGTTTCTGCTAAGCCAAGCTCCAGTTGGAGGCAGAGGAGCATTATCCACACAGCGGTGCACGCTCAACACCGCCCCCAATTTCACCCACCCAATTCCGCCACTCTTCTCTTGCCGCCGGCCCAAATTCTCCCTACCCAGAACCACCATCACTACCACCAAGCCCTTGACCGTCGTCAATGCCGAATCCGGCGGCGGCGGCCCTACCGCCGCTACAACTTCTGAACCCACCGCTGCGTCTACGGCCGACGAACCCATATCTGTCGTCGGTGAAGATACCGTCCCTCTAGAAGGCGTCATTCAGTTTGAGAATCCGGGTTCTTCTTCACTCGTGGAGAAAATCAACAGATGGGGGTAACACCGTAACAGCTAACATTTGCTTCCTGTATTTCTCTTACCCACATAATCCTTGTTCCTCCGTTTTATAAATTTTTGTCACTTTAAGCAAAATTTTAGGATAGAATTTGAGAAAAAGGAGCCTGTCCACTCCATCCTCTCTCACATGGACGTGTCGATTTGGAGTTGGCTGCTTCTGTTTCTGACTCCATTTTCCAAACTCAAATAAGTATTTCCGCGGTTCTATTGTATTCCTCTCTTTCACGATTGCGAATTCCTAAGAAAGACTTAATCCCTTGTAAACACAGAGTTGAACTAACATGATAATTTTTTACTAAGCGCGTAATGTGACGAGTCAAACTTCTGTTAGATACAAGGGAACGAGTGGAGTCAATGTTTACGTGAAGTGTATACAGTACAACGAGTTACAGTTAAGCTCCTTCCTATATTTCTGTTTGTAATGTGTTACACTCCGTCCGTTTCATATTTTTTGTCTTGTCTTCGACATTTTTGGAATTTTCAGGATAGAACTCGGACATACTCAAAGTACTAACAGTTTGATAACTTACACTAGTCTATGTTTACATGTTCATATTCTGTTATAGGAATATGTATAAAGGCTAAAGGGTACAAAAATTATGAAAAGGGAGAGTATGTACATATTGTTGTATTTTACAGTCGCGTGGCTCTGCTTGCTGGTGGGGACGTACTGGCTTTACTTGTGTTCTCTGCAATTGGAAGGTTCAGTCATGGTTTCCCTGCTTTTGACAACGAAACCCTGCGCACTGCTGACCCTTTTATTGCTGGTATATCTTTCTTTCTGATTAATTTTTGGGCATTTATTTGCTTGAGTGTAAGCCTATTCGTTAAGTAGTGGTGCAAGGCAATACTAGTATGCTGCAATACAATTATGTTGTGAAGATAATGATAGGTTTCCTGAGTTTGTTACCAAAAAGCATTACCGAAGATGTTTTAGGATTTTGTGATTCAAGCATTTTAAAAGGTTGTGATGTATTGCTTTTAAAATACTTGTCCCAGGATCAGATACATCATTGAGTAACAACTTCTCTGTAGCACATTCGAGAAGACTAGCATTTGCTTCAAAATTTATTTGAGCCTTGTGTACATAAATACACTGGAACCTAGAATTGAGGATGTGGGGGATTGTGGTGCTTATGCAGGATGGTTTTTGAGTGCTTACTTCCTCGGGGGCTTTGGGGAGGACGGCCGAGGAACTAATGGTCTATCCAAAGCTGCAATTACTGCTGCTAAATCATGGTCTTTGGGTATTCCGGTTAGTAAACATGTGATTTAGTTGGTTTTGTGTTTCATTGTGTTGTATACGTTCTTTGGTCTAAAGTTCTAGTGCTAGCCAATGCTTCAATATGTAAGAGGATCTTTGTTTTGTTTTTTGCGTGATGCATGGTTTTTTGAATTGTCCTCTGATTCCCTTTCAATTCCTCTCTTGTTATACAATGAATAAACATCTTGATAACGGAGATTGGTGACTTCCTTTAGGTCCATATCCTTACTTTTATTAAGGAAAATTAAATGCTGAATGAAGTTACTGTTGCAGCTTAGAGGTCTTTTTTTAATTTTTCTTACATCAGGACAGTTAGGATAGTTAGGATACATTTTGCTCTCTTTTGAAATCTTCTTGATAGACCCACAAATTGGAAAACTAGTGGCACAGATAAGGCTGTCATGCTTATGGGCACTTATGCAATGGGACAGATGAGTATGTATATATGAACGTTATGATACAGCTCCAAATTGCAAAAGGTGATAACAACATAATTCAAATCCTCTAAAATTTCATGTCCAAGATTGTGATTTCACGAATGAAAGCCAACTTGTGCCAACATGTTGAAAAGATTAGTGTAAAATACTATACAATCTCCAGCACATATTCACAAGCATATAGAGTTGCCTATATATGTTAGCTCAGAATTTTCAAATGACACTGATAATGATTCTTCTCAAGTTTTTTTTTTTTTGTCTAAAAGTAAACTAGAGGTGGTACTAATCTGAGGGACATTTTTTTGAGGCTTCAGATAACCTTCACTCATGGTAAAGAAGTGCTTCTGGTAGTTTATCCTCAGAAGGGACAAATTTGAAGTCAAAGGGAAAAAGACAATTAAGAAAATTATAAGGATTTACTTCTGAGTTAGTTACATAACATGCATCAGTAGCACATGGGCAACGTCATGGAGCCCAGCCTAGCCATGGCTGTTAGGACTTTCATCCTTTCAGCTAATGCAGTTCTCCATCTATTGGTTTCACCAAAACATATATACCTTTTGAGTCTTTCTTCTAGAACCCACTCTCCAATTCGCTTCCATGCTCAGCCACCTCTTCATGGTTTGCTACTGATCAAACAGAGTTGGGCTCTTTACTCGGAGTAGGTCAGAGATGGGTAAACCCATCATGATCCCTTATGGCCCAGACCCCATTTTACCCCAACCAAAATTGGTTCCCTCTACAGCAGCAGGGCAGGTACCTAAATTGGCAACTTAAATTTTCCATTCCTAGTTGGATCTAGTCCTAAATTTCTTGTTTCTGCTTGTCACTTGTTTTTTCCTCTTACTATGTACATCTGTCCAGTCCAACAAACAATTACAAAGAAAAGAAAGTTTCTTTTAGCTATAGATTACCCACTTTCTTGTTAACCAAACCCGGAGAGTTAATGGTGTAGATTTTGCTTTGGCTCTTGATCATAGGTCCTTTGAGTATATATTTTTCAGCCTGCGAATGTTACTTACTCCTTCCTTGCCTTAGGCATCTTTTGTCCACTAGTGGTTGTATGTATGTATACAATGTGTGAAATTCATCTTGCCAGACTGATGCTACCTCTAGAATTTTTTTCATAAAGCTTTATTTCCAATTATATCCTTTTCTTTCCTTCTCTACATTTATAAGTTATAACCCTTTCACATGATTTTCAATTATTGAATTTGCGGTTACTTGACTAATTAAGTTCTTTTGCATCATACTAGATCTTGCTACCTCTAGAATTTTTTTCATAAAGCTTTATTTCCAATTATATCGTTTTCTTTCCTTCTCTACATTTATAAGTTATAACCCTTTCACATGATTTTCACTTATTGAATTTGCGGTTACTTGACTAATTAAGTTCTTTTGCATCATACTAGATCGTGTTTGGTCTTTGTGTCATTGGGAAGTATAAGTAAGCAAAATAGAACATCTTTCACTCAGTTAGGTTTCATTGCATCTTGGGTCAGACATTGCTCTCTGTTTTGATTGCCACTTTACATTTTTGGGCAACTTATTGCTATGACTAGCAAATCTAGGTTGAGGGGCGCCAAAGTTGCATGCAAAACTTTAGGCACACTAATGGACCCGTTTGGTTTTGTGGTCTAATTGACAAAAATACTTCTAATTGATTGACAATAAACCCTTTAAAGTAAAAGAATGTGTTAGAAGTGTTTGATGATCTAGATTACTAGCTTTTTTAGTTTGGGTGTTCCAATGCAATTTGGAAAAGTCACATTTTCAAAAAGCTTTTACTTTTTATTTTTGGGGTTAATGTCAAATTTGTACCCTAAAGTATCACTCCACTTTAGTACCGAACATTTAAAAAGTACCAAAATATGTATTTTTTAACCAAATAAGTCCAAAAGTTGACAGACCTCTAGTACAACTTTATTATCCAACGTTTAAAAGGTACCAAATCAGTACTTAACATTTGCTTTTGAACCTAATAAGTCCGAAGGCAGCAGAAGCTCGCAGTCGTTTGAAAGTTAGAGAGTAAGATCATCATTGTAAAAGAAAAAATATCCCTGATCACTTCTTCTTCCACCACTCTCATCCTTGACCACCTTCACCCACTGTTACCTTACTTCTCCACCATAACCTCCATCACCACCGCAGCCACCAATAGCCACCGCCACGAACGTTAACGCAGCCTTCTCATCTCCACAGTAACTTACGATGAAACTCTCCTCAATAAGAGATATTCAGTTCAGTTCTCAAATAGCTCTGGCACCTGTAGAGATATACCAATCACACGCACACGCATACGCATACGCAAACATACCTAATTCAGATCTCAAATAGCTCTGACACCTGTTGAGAGATACCAATCACACACGTGCACACAAACACCCACGGACACACACAACACGCAAAAACATCCACACAACACCACTCCCACTCCCATTCACATAGACACCCACACAACACACACCCATCCACCCCAAACTATCATTGCACCAACCGAAACAAAAGACGGTAAGACATGAAATCTCAATACCCACAACCTTTATGAAACCAATGAGTGGATGGGCGAGACAAAATCTCAAAGGTTGAAACCATTGGGTGGGTAGACGATATGTAATCTCAATACAGAATCTCGATGGAAGGGTGGGGGATATAATGATATATGGCTACCGGGACGTGGTAGTTGGGTCAGTAGTGGTGTTGGTGAAGGAGGTGGGGCGGCGGGTGAGTCATGGTTAGATCTGTGATGGTGGTGCTGGTGGGTACGGTGAAGGTGGTGGTGCTGGGTCAGATATGTGATGGTAGTGGTGCTGGGTATAGCGAGGGTGGTTGTATTGGGTATGGTGAGGGTGGTGGTTGTAGGTGTGGTGGGGGGGGGGGGGGGTCTTAATGCAAATGGTGAAGTGGTGGTCGTGGGATGTAACGGCTTGGGAGTAGTGGTGGGTGCGGTGTGGTGTGGTGGTGGGTGTTGTCCGGTGTGGTGTAGCGGCTGGTAGTGGTGGGTGTTTGTTTTTCTTTTGTAGTTTTTCATTCCACGTAATCATGTTAGGATAGCAGTGACCAATCAACTAGATAAAAGCGGGGAAAGAGACAGAGGACGGCCACGTGGATCTGCTTTATTACATTTTTTCATTTAAAAAGAGTCATACCCTTGGACTTTTTTACGCCTTCTATCTTCCGTTAGCCTTCAAACTTCTTTGGTTCAAAAACAAGTATTTAGGTACTGATTCGGTACTTTTAAAATGTTAGGTAAAATTGTACTGGAGTGATACTTTAGGGTACATATTTGACATTAGCCCTTAATTTTATGAGTTGTACGTTTTCACCAAGGAAATAGACACTACCTTTTTTTTCAATAGCTTTACATATAAGAGCATATCCTTTGACATAAACGCATTAAATTGAGTGAACACAATTTGTAACTCGTAACTTCAGCACTGATCCTAATCGTGGTATCGTGTCATTACCAAGTGAGCTTTTGTCTGCTGTAAAGCTTTGAAGACATGGCCACGTCATAAAAATTGCCTACCAATATGAATGATGGGCGACAACTTGAGTTTGATCACATGGCTGGCACCAATCTTAAAAAGTCTTCGATTGTGGGTTTCTTTGTCAAATATACAGGTTCGGTGACACACTTATAGAACATTATACAAGTAAATATGTGTTCAAGTCAATATCCAGAAGCCCTTTATTAGTAAAAATTTTGTTCGATGCTATCACAGAATAGCAAAAATATAGTACAAGGGAGGAGGAACAGTATGCTCGCTTTTTTTACTTTTGAAAACTTAAGGTGGAAATAATTTTTCATTAGAGCATATCTTCTTTATGTTTACGGAGTAAAATTTTCTTTTAATGCTTGAAATAAAAAATTTCCCCAGACTTGAGATGAGCAGGCGTCAGCATGCTCAATATCTGGTCTCAACCTTCGGTACCAAAGCTACTAATTGTTTGCTGTAGTTGGTTTATAAATTGGATGCCTGACATTAAAGCTTTAGTTGTTTCCAGTCTGAAGGACTGATTACAAACTTTGAATAGGCAAATACTAGCTTGTATGCTTAGGGTACATGTCAAGTGAGATGTTGTAATGGTTAATATGCATCATAGATCATGTTTGCTATTTGCAACCCTTGATTTTGATATCATAGTTATCAATACCGTACCGGCCGGTACGTACCGTTTTTACCTTCTATTGGTACGGTACCCTTTATATTTTGTACCGGTCAAAATACCGCTTTGTACCGGTTGTACCGGCCGGTACATGTGATACCGGCCGAAAACTACGTACCGGCTAAGATATTCTGTTTTGTACCGGTTCCTTAAAAAAATGTAAAAGTAACAAATTTTGTTAGAAATTTTATAAATTGACTATATAATGACTAAATAGAAAAAACACTTCTTTTATACTTATCAAAGCCTCTGTAACTTATTGCTCATTATATTTGCTTAGCTTTGATTTACTTTATGCCTAGAAATTCTGATCATATTCTTTCATTTATATGATGTACTGCTTTAGACACATGTGCGCGAGTACACATACACACACAAAAACAGCTTATTTTTTAACCTGAAGACGTTATTATTGAGCAAACAACTTATTCTTACATAAGAATTTGCTAATGAGATCGTTGAAAAGAGGGGATAATTCTAGATGAGGTAATCAATTGAATAAGCTATTTATTTTATTTGAAAATTGACGCAATTCAAACTCTATAGGACAAACAGTTTATTCTAGAGGAGCTGTTAGTAAAAAAAAATATGTGTATATTTTGTTAGTTAGTCAATGAATGAATATTACAGATGTACATTATTAATGAAAAAATTGAGACGGTACCGGTACGTACTATTTTATAAAAAAAACGGTACGCACTCCGGTACGGTATTTATAACTATGTTTGTTATACCTTTTAATATCTTTCACGAGGAACTAAAATTAAGATGCTATTATGAGATCTTGTGTCTTCCTTCACGTACAAAAATTAACCATCGTGTAAATTCTTGGTGCATACCAAGCATCATTTCGGTAATAGTTTTGTGTTGATAGTTATGCATGTTAAGGCATATCACAAAGGTTGAACTGTGTCAGCTGCGTAAGGCGATCGTCTTCTTTTTCTTCACTACTTTGGAGGACAGAATCACAAGTAGAAAACTAGAAACCCTGATCCATGACCGTGAAAGTTTAATGCTTGCATATGCATTTTTGCATGTGTGCAATTTTTTAATCATGTTATGAGCACTACTTTACTTTCGACTTCTGGAAATTTTCAATTTATGGTTATGTGAACTCATTGTCTAATTTAAGTAATTTTTGTTTCTCCATTTTTGCAGTTGGGAATAGCTATAAGGGCAGCAACAATTGGACATGTTCCACCAATTAATTTTATCTTAGTTACCATGGGGAGTACTTCTATATTACTTATTGGATGGAGAACGCTGTTGTTAAGCATTTTCACTAATGACAAGAGCAAGAAAAATGATGTCTACAAGCGAGGAAGCCCTTTTGAGTTGTTTGAGGTATGAATTTTTCCCGACTTATAACCCACCTGAACTACTTTACGTAGGGCTTTCCATACATCTATGTTTCCTGGCATGCACGAAACTCAGAAACTACCCCTTTGGATGTCCACATATAGAAAGTTTCATCATTTAGGATGTAGAATGGCCTTAAATTTGTTTTCTCGACCTTCTGGTTTCTGAGTTATCACCTAAGTGACAAAGCTTTATCTCTGTATGAGTAAACACCAATTTCCATGTCTTCCCATGTATCAACTGTTTAAGGCCATGGTCTAAGGTCGGCACTATGTGCCTTTGCAGACATGTACTTATTAGATCATTCTTTCTTATTTTGCAGTTGCTCACATCGTTGGTACGAAGATGGTGAGATTGTATAGCCATTTTGTGAATTTGTACGATAACATTCCCATCTCCCCTAAAATTGCTTTCGTATTTGTACATGCAAAGTCTCCTTGTACCCTCCCGCAGTAAATGCTGCAGATGAAGAATTTATTGGACAAAATATGTTTTTCATGTACTGGAGTGTTTCTGAGCCTCATTACTCCTGTGGTCTATGGAAGCATTAGTTACTAATTCAAAGCCTTACCATTCACACACATAGGCAGTGGCCAGTGTTGATGTTCGAAATGAACTGTTTTTAAGAATGTTTTTGGAGTGTCAAAAGGAGGGCAACAATTTCAACCAAAGCAATTGTAGTTGCAGATTGCTCTGTATTACTTCGTAGGAACCTAAGATTGAACAAGCCACTTTTGTTGTAGGGAGGCTTTCCTCCAAGCCAAAAAATGTGTCTTCTTTGTTATTTTCTCTATATGGAGTGCCCTTGGAGAGGTTACCCAGAAGCTAGGTTTATTGCCTTACCTATATAGCCCCAAGAAAACATAAAAATGTAGCTATCATGGCAGTTCTATATGTGAAGCCCTGGTACTAGATCTCAAGGTTTCTTTCGGTTTCATTAGAGGCCATTCCTAATACACAACCCTCCAAATCTCAACAAATTGGCTCAGGTTAGGCAAATGACCGCGAGGCTGATACTGGGATATTGGATGTGTAATGTAACAGCTTCTTGTTTTCCAAATAAATCAGTGAAAAAATGAAAAATCCCAAATCTCAAATGCCAACCGGAATCAGTCTCAAGGCTATATGGGTGCCAATTCACCAGTTTAACAACTAGCTAACACTAGGTTGTGACTGAAACACAATCTTCATGGGATCAATTTGCACTTCACATGGTCTCTTTGATGATGAAGTTATTCTCAAGTAGGCCGTAGGCTTAATTTTGTCTCGGAGGATTCTGGGGTGAAATCTGCTTAGCATCTGGTAGCTTAGGTCGGCGATGTAGCGCACACTGCAGCGGAGGCCCAAGTTTTTGTCAATTGTCACAGAAGTATCAGTTTTGGTGTCCCATCTAAAGGATGCTGTCATCCGAAAAACTGTTTGAATTAGCAGCACCAGCAATCACTAACTATTGATTGACTTGCCTGTAAATCCATGGTTTGTCCATCATAAGATACTTGATTGACCATAATGATGAATCAGTTCCTTATCCCAACACCCACCTCCGTCGTCTGTAAGTTTTTACTGCAGCAGCTCATGTCAAGGATGTCAAGTCAAAGCTTGGCATATAGACACTAGGTCCATCCCTAGCTGCTGCAGATGGTACTGGAGAATTTAATGGGAAGGAGAGTCCCTTAAAAGTGATGTACTGGAATACAGTAGATCTACATCATAGTACAGATTGTATTTATATACTGTATTTTTTCTTCTTTTTACGGGATACCTTTTTGGATTAGTCAAGATTATTTGTACCGCCATCAGAAGCATCCATGTATATCTTTGTTTGGACGAATTCTCGGATAGAATTACTTGGGATAACTCGCCATCAAGATTTTATTCAGTTAAATCAGGCTACCAGCTTTTGTATGATATAGAAGTTGGAAAATTGGAAATACTCAGACCAGACAACAATCCAGGTCAATGTGTACCTTCTAAGATTTGGGGAAGATTGTGGAAACTGCATCTGGCTCATAAGATTCAGGTATCAGCTTTGATCCCATGATCATCATCCGAAAAACACAAGCTCATGTACATACTACGTGGACAGTAATTTTGAGAAATCCTACAAGAAGCATGGTACAAGGAAGACAAAGCCACTAAAAAAAGGGGGAAAATATGGACAGTAGTTAAGCTTCCTTTTTGCGGGTCTGTAAAATATTTAGATATGTAAGATATTGTAATTTCCTTTTGTAGTGCCGGAACGGGTTGTTTTTATAATATATTTTTTCTCTTAACAAAAAAAAAAAAATTTTATTTCCTAGTCCCAAGGGGAAACGGTGTTCACCAAAGCTCGAAAGGAGATGAAATGAAAGTAAACTATGTAGCTTCATTCTAGTATATGAGCCTTAGTTGTACGTTGGTGAGAGCGGGACCATGTGCGAGGTTCCGTAACGGGAGCGTGATGTTTTTATGAGTTTTCGGATGAGAGTGGATGCGAGTTTTGGGTAGGAATGATATTAGAATTAGAGAATCTTACAACTAAAATTTCAACCTTCGGTATAAAGAAATTGATGGGGGAATAAAAAAAGAAAACAAAACATTAATTGTAGAGAAGAGTGCCGTATAATACCTAACAAGAGAAAAATGTCACTTCACTCCTTATAAATATTAAGGTTTTTTTGAACATTAGATGGAAAAAATGAAAAATACCAAAAACGACAAGAATGGCTCACCATTGCAGACAAGAACTAGATTGTTTCACATTACGTATTGGAAAGGGGTATATCATTATCAAAGCTAAACAGTGTTGTAGCTCATACTAGAACTGCTATATACTGCATTGTCACATGCAAGAGGGAGGGAGAGGACTAGTCTTCCAAAACCCAATAGAAAGAGATGGAACTTGTCAGTTGTCACCCATCGCTCAAACTCAACTACGTTTCTGGGTACTGAAGAAGTTAAAGATGGGTAATGGTGCTGGCTAATGCCCAAACATGTTCGCCCAAAGAATCCCACTCACACCATTATTAGTAAAAAATCCTCATAGTCTGATATCCATATATAGTGAGGGGAAAACGCACAAAAGGAAAGCAATTTAATAAGATCAGCAAAACATTAAAGGCATATCTCGTATGGATCTCGAGAAATGAGTTTGAAATTTGAAAGTGAGTGGCTTAAAATCATCTCTTCTGAGCCCCACCCAGGCACCCACTGTTTGAATCCTATCAGTTTCAGCCACAAAAAGCTCTAAGATCTTTACAGCCTAATGGCCTGTGGGCTGTTAGGGCATAACAGTATATGGGTTCTCTCGTTAGAAAGAATGCTGTTCTTACCTCTTCTGTTACTTAGGCTGTTTACTCTATTTGTGAAAGAAAGAGGGCTATGTGCCCTGTTAGATTCTTCTTCTCTAGTCTGAGTCTCTACTTGATCAGAATGAAAGCAATACACTAGATAGGATCTAAGGTGATTGTGACCAGACTATTAGCCCGCCGTAGATGGTGACATATCAGTGGAGAGAGGAACTGGCGTGGACAGAAAGGTCAAAGAAGAACCGTAAATTCTCACAAGTTACATTACATTGAATGGTAAACAGAGGTCTTTTTCTTTTTACTTTCTGCGTCTTCTGTGGCTCTCTCTGTGTAGGGTAATAAAGCAAAGCATAAAGGAGGAGGAATGAGAAGCTCTTTTCGGAGAGAGGAGCATGACAAAACTACAAGAGTTTTAGGGGCCAATAGGGTTTGGCAGGCAGGGTATTTAATGTTTAAACAGAGGGGTGGGGGGGCGGAGTTATTCTAAGTTAAGGTATACATCACATAAATTCAGTTCCTTTGTGTTGACATTTGGCAGCTTGCTCTCTTATTGCCCTCTTATTCCTGCGATCTTCTTAGATTTTGTCTTGGATTTTTATGTTCCTCTCACTTCTCACGTGAACCTTCCATTACTCCTCACTCCTCACTCCTACCCCCCTCCTCATTACCAAAAGCTTTGCTTTTGTGGACTTGGGCCTCTCTGGTTAAAAGAGTTTTGGTAACACAGTTAAGTCTTGAAGGCTGAACTGGCCCAGATGGTACAGGTTTCAGGCCAACACTGCATTTCTGCCTCGTCTATTTATATTGGGGGCTCCTGTTGGCATCAGTTGTATTTTTTTTTTTTTGAAGTTACACCGGAGAATTTTGATACATGATTGAGAGTCTGATTCCATGGTTACGAGATTAGTCAAGTTACTTCCATTAAAGTCGAAAGAATCAGAAAATTACAACCAGATTGAATAGTTCGAACTAAGAAACAGAGATAAATAGGCCGTCAACATTCATCAGTTGTATGGGTGTGGCAAATGTAATTCACATGGAGAATTCTAAATGCATTGTGGAATAGAACTTACAAATGTGATTCACGACTTTGCATAGACTATCAATGAGAGAACATCAACAGTCAGTCCGTACTTATGCATGTTCACACCCTCGACTCTGATGTTATTCCTGCATGTTTGTCTTGATTTGCCGAGTTCCAGCTTTTGGAGAAAAATGTAAGAATTGGCAAGGAGACCTGAGCCTATATGTTCGTTCCTACACAGAACATACACAATTTGCTTTCGGCTAGTCTTGTTGACAAAACAGTTTTATTTTTGACAAATTAATATATGATTACGGATAGTTGTATTGACAGTTTTTGAAACTCTGTAATGTTTTCGCGTACGCTGTATACACTTTTGCGGTAGAACCGACAGGTAATTGTATATTTGAATGGTTAAAAGCAAAATTGAAGGAAAGGCCAAAAATAAAAAAGGAACTTCTCAATTTTCTTCCCAAGCTCGTGAATATGATGAGCAAAGGGCATAGATAGGGCTATTGTTTTATTGCAGAAAAGAGGGAGTAGCTTCACTCTGGTAGTGCTGTGGATTCACTCATGATTGCCATATAATCAAAAGAGAAACCCTCCCACTTCCACACGCACAATCTCTTCCTTTGGTACTTACCTCGCCCTCCCCCAAAACTCCGAGTCTTCCCAGAACCAAATCATTCCCATTTGAAAATCTGTCTCCAAGAAAGCCTTCTCTTCATGCATATCTGCATGCATCACACCATCCCAAAAGGAAGAAAATCATCATTAGACAGCATATACAAAAAGCAAAGAACACAACGAAATTAACCTTTAAATTGCACCACCATTTGGAAAGCAAAAACCAAAAGGAGGGACAAGATTCGGTGCGTACAGGCAATGAGTGACGAATTATGAACCAAATAGAATTTGTAGAAATTTCCAGGTATTTGATTTTGTCTTTTGGGAAATCCCGTTCCGATGTATTTTTTAAAGGCGAAATTTCATTCTTAACTGTGGTCAAAATACTTGCTTGGGTGCGAGTTTTCATTTGGTTGAACCAAAGATAACGTTCGAGAGTCTCTTCACTTACTATTCTTAAAGCGTGTCGAAGCTTTCAACTAAGATTACAATTTGTGGTTGGGAATGTATCAAGAAAATTAGTGAAAGCAGATGTGGTGCAACAATCTCTCTCTCTTTGTTCTCTCTATTAAGAATCTAAATGATTTGCTTTTAGATAAATCACAATATGGATAGTGAAAGTTACTCCTACTTTCTTTTCGAGTACGTGTTCGGGAGAGCAAGTAAAGATGCAAGGAATGTCCTCTTTTCTACATAAAACTTTCATCCCTAACTCTTTTAATTGGCAAAATGAAGGGAAAGACGCAAGGAATTTCAACCAATAGCTTACCCTTTATTTTCTTTTTCCTTCTTCTTCCACAAAAGCTAGACTCGGGGAAATAAAATAGACCGACAAGCGCTTGTGTAATATACTTCCTCCATTATACGACTTGTGAAAAAATTAATATACTTCCTCCATTATACGACTTGTGAAAAAATTATAATACGCTACTCCATGTTTAACCAATATTTGATGTTTTTAATGAAGCATAGAATTTAGACAGCTTATTAAAAGTATAAAATACAACCATATGAATTTATTTCAGATAAAATGTTGAAAGTGACTTGAAAGAAAGAAGTAACAAAATTCAATTAAGTGCTCTCCTTTTGGCATGTTTAAAGTGTTTATACCTAGTGAACTTGACGTTAGTGACCGTAATTACGACAAATAGAGGTAAGATCCTCAACTATTAAGTAAAATCGCGTCGGTTGTCAATTTATCTCTACATATTTTGTCGCTTTTGTTTTATCTAATAAGGTAAAAAATCATACAGCACCCATCAAGAATGAAATCAGCTCTACTTAGTTCATATTACAGCTCAAAGTTTGACTTTGTGATTAACATCCCGTGACATATTCTCTTTACAGCCCAACAATTGCTGCCTTGATGCAACATTACAGTCTAAACCATCTTCCTTTTGAGGAATAAACTATGAAGCATCCCACCCTACTTGCACTAACAAGTCATATGCAAGACATTCATTCTTTAACAGTGAGAAAAAAAAAACACATGTGGAAAACATTTTAATATAAGTATATCATATCTTAGTTCTATGACCTTTTATTATTTAACAAGAAACTGTGCATCTTATAAAATACGGTCATTCCCAGAGATCATGAAGCCTATACCGACTTTTCGGGGGGTAATGAAATATAAGAGAGAAAAAAAATGACACTGTTGTCATACGTATCGAGATTAAAAGTTGTTGTCGTTCCTCCGAATTAGTGTATTTTTATAGAGCAAAAAGAATTTAGAATGAGTAGGGGTGAGGGAATTTTGGTGATAAAGAAGAGAAAAAAAGAAAAGGGATTATCTTTTGGGGGCCCTTTGTTGATGATAGCTGGAATATTTGAAGCACAAGGAGGACCCAGCATCGACTTTTTGTCTGGAAGCAGGTGTTGACTACCCTCCCATCGCTCCACACTCTCTCCTTCATTTCTTTGCAAATGGACAAAAGCAAAATTTGATCGAGCATGTCCTTCTTTTTCTCCTTTTATGCCTACAAAAGTAATTTGTCCCTAATTCGTGCTTTTTTAAGAGAGCGTGACATGCCCCTGCTGCATTCATCAGACATGACATGAGAGAGGTCACCTAGTTTTTTGTTCTCTTACTTGGACTAGAAAAGGAATTCGGATCTTACGAGTTGTCAGACGATTTCCAGCATTTTTTTGCCTCCAAAGTGTTGTTTCTCGGAGCTTCGTCCGTTGATATCCGTTCCGAGCAAGGTTAATTATATTTTTGTCTCTGAGATTATGATAAAATTTTGATCAAAGACATGCAGAACGTTTAAAAACGTAACAGTAATGATTAGAGTCATGAAATTTGTGACGGACTCATTTATCTGTCGTTTGCTCGTTCTAAAAGTGTGCTTTATTCTAGGTGCCATCGATATGTATTTTTACAATGTGAATGCAGTTCGTGTACAATTGTATAAAACGATGCGTAATTTAGAAATTAGGCCTTCACTTTCACATGTATTGACGCAATTGATCTGATCCCCTTACACCATAGATCTCAGTAAATCAATAATCCAAGTTTTTGAGGGTGACTGCTGGTAGATGGTTTTTGGGCTCATAAAGACTGAGATTTGCAATGGTTGTAAGAAGCCCTGAGTTGTTTTCTAGTATGATAATCACAGAAAATGATGGGCGTTGAGATATTGGGAGGATGGGTGGCAGAGGTGGTGAAGTTTAGATGGACTTATGATTGAAAAATGAGATATCCTAAACTAGCCAAGAGCAAAGAAGAGGTTAAGATGGATCAGTGTAAGAGGGGGACAAGATGCTGGCGTGAGATTTAGTCCGGGGGGGGGGGGGGGGGGGGGGGTGTGTTTTATATTGACTAATATTTGGATAAACCTACCCATCTTAGTCGATGTTGTTTAGTTCGATTAAATTCGAAATTCTCCGAACCGATGGATAAAAGTTCGATTTACGGTTTGACTCGAAATGGAACAAAACTGAATCGCGCTCACCCCTGGGTCACACAACAGATTTGAAACATATATACCATGCCTTTGGTAGTATGTACGGATCGAGCCACTTGAAGACCGGATCTTACGAGCTACTAGAATACATATTGTATCCAATTAGAAAAGGAGAGCATAATGAGGTGACACCGGCACCATGGCCTCATGGAGGTGAATTGACATGACTTTCTCAAAAGGGTATTAAAGTAAATAATTAGATGCAAGAGTAATATAATTATAAAATATGTGTCATAACACATATGGGTCACATGTAATTTATCTAAATTTTTTCTTTTTTTTCTTTTTCCTTCACCAAAAAAATCACCCCTCACACCACCACCGCCAGCACCTGTGATACCACTACTACCGCCATGATGATATTTCCTAAAGCTGAACCAAAACTCAAACCCTTAGACGAACCACCCCTAACACATATCCCACCCGATCCACCCCCAAAACACAAACCTTCATCATCAATTCACTCATTAACCAACAGCTCGCGCATCATCAACTTGCCGTCTAATGAGCGCCTCCTCCCTTGCCTGTCGTCGTTTCATCGTAGTAGAAGTACCACCAATGCAATCAGAGCTAGAAAGGGTCACACATCGATAATGACTTGATCTATGTTGTATTTGGTTATTGTTTTAACTCGAATACTTCTTTGAGGAGGTCACGTGGATAGCACATAGAGAAGGCCGTCCATTAAATTAAAACGGTTTTAGGGTCTGTTTGGTAAAAATTCAGTTTCAATTTTTTTTTTTTAGAAAACTGAAAAGAATTTTGGTTTTTTTTTCACCAGTTCAAAAAAACTGGTGGACGTTTGACAGAATTTATGTTTTCAAAAAATAGAAAAGAGCAAGCATTTGACAGAACAACTCTTTATGGGTTTTTTTTTTTAATATACATTTTTACATAATTAAAGGTAATTACGCAACTATATTACAATGTCTTACAAATAATTAAACATAATTTTTCAACATTACAATGAATAACAACAAACATTATTAAACATAATTAAACCAACATTAGCTCATTTTATTCCTAAATTCCCTGTAGATTGACCACTGACGCCAAGACTGCCGGCAAACCACCACCAGATCGGCACTGCCACACTACCACCAAAGCAGCACACACCCACGGATTCGCCCCATCACCACCGTTCTCATCGCCACACCGCCAGCACCCAGATCGGGCCACCGTTGTCCGCCGTCAGCGGACATCACAACCGGTGCTACAAACCCAAACTCTCTTCGGTCAAAACTGAAGCACATCCTTATTTCTTTCTATCGCCGGTAAAAAATCGGCACTACAAACCCACGGCTCTCTCCGATTGGATTTAATTTAAGGCTTTTGGGATGGGGGGAGATAGAGAAAAGAGAGAGAGAGGGGGACCGAAAAGCGTTGCAAGTCGCAATAACCAAAGGTGGAGTGGTGGAGTGGTGGAGCCGCCGATGTCCGATGGAGGCGATGGACCCGGTGGGTTGTGGAGTCCATGAGAGTTGCGGCCGATCGAGCACAGTGCTGATGAAAGAGATGACGTTCGAAATTAGGTGAGTTTTATACCCAACAAAGAAAAAAATGCAATTATGTTGCTAGTGAGGCTTGAAGCCTCGACCTCATTAAGCCCTTCTTCAGCCCCGTGTAAAAATCGGTTTAGAAAAGAACTCCGAGCTCTTTTCGGAAATGAGTCTTAGTTTTCAAAGTCTTGGCCTTTTTTAAAAAGAGAAACCCAACCAAACACACAAACTATCATAGACTTTTGGAAAAACGAAAAAATTGGGCCAAAAAAGAGCAAAAAAAAAGGCTGTTAAACGGAGTCTTTAGGTTCAATTTTTGAAAATATAAAACGTGATTCTGCTTAACCGAAATAAAAGATTAGACTTTATTTGCCAAAAATACAAACTTCAGGCGGTTATTTGTAAATTTGCGATATCAAGTTTCAACCATTGTATCCACTGCCGGTGAGTGATGAGAATGACCAAGCGTACATCAGCTAGGACCCACAGCATGATTGTTCATTTCTATCAAATCAAATCTACGGTGGTTAAAATGTTTGTGACAATCCTGTGGTTACAGGCACACAAAGCTCAGTGATACTATTTCCTTCCATTTGGATCTGAATTTGAAAGTTGGAAGCAAGCTGGAGGAGTGTATTTAAGCAAGGAAAAAGCAGCATTTTTAGTTTTGAAACTGGACTCTTTAGAGAGGGTTGCAGACTGGGGTTGGGGGGAGGGGGGGATACAGAAAGCTGTACTGCATGAAGTGACTGGATGGGCAGATGTCCTTCCCCATCAAATCTATCAAAGGGAGCTGTGGTATATAGCCTGTAAAAAAATTAAATGAAAAGCAAGCTTGTTTTGGTTATTACCTCTGACCACCCTCTCTTCTCATTGGCCCTTAAATACCCACTAGATTGAAGTGACTCTTGAAGAGAGGAAAAGTAAAGAGAGAACAGTACTGCAGAAATTAAACACAGACCCCAGACAAAGAGAGATAGAGAGAGATATTATTGGGGGTTAGCTGGGTAATTTCGATCAAAAAACAAAGCTGGGTAATGAGAAACATATTATTGGGGGTTTAATGCATTGTGGGTTTTAGCATTTAGGCCAGGGTTTAAGGGTCTTTTTAAGACGAAGAGGGGCAAATAGGGGAAGGAGAGGATAAAGCAAAAGACGTGGTCTTTCTCAGGCATGTATACAACACATTATATAAATGGATACACAGATCCCTATGGAATGCAGGGGTGCTACCCAGCATTGCTAGCTGCCGTTGCTGGAATTCATTCTTTTTGTTTAGTTTGAAGGGACCAGCTTTGTTCTCTGTGTGCTTGTGAGAGAGAGAGAGAGAGAGAGAGAGAGAAGACAGAGATTTTGTTGGGGGAGTTGCATTTTGCATAGATTGAAGAGAGTTTAGCTGGTGTTTGGTGGGATATGTTCCTTGGCTTCATAAGTTCTGCAACTACACTACAAAAAAAATCCCGGAGTCTTTCTTTCTTTTATTTTTCCAAGATGGGGTTCGAGGGATTGCAAATCGATTTTGAAATGATTAGTTTATTTGTTCCCCAATGATTGAGTTGCCTTGAAGCGCCGAAGATACTTTGCAAAACCATCCCAAAGAAAAGAAGATGAAGTCCATGGATGATAACAACAATGGCAGTGGTAACAGTAATAGCAGCAGCTGGCTGGGGTTTTCTCTCTCACCCCACATGAAAATGGAGGTCAATAGTTCAGATCCTCAGCATCATTCCACTACTACTACTTCAGCTGCTCCAACTAGCTTCTATCTCTCTACCTCTCACTTCTATGGGGTTGGAGCTGAAAATGGTGGGTTTCACTCACCTTTATCTGTGATGCCTCTGAAGTCAGATGGGTCTCTTTGTATTATGGAAGCCCTCTCAAGATCACAATCAGAAGGTAAACTAGCTTCTGCCTGTTCTATTTTCTTGAAAATATGTCTTGTATGTGGACTTATTAATTTTTGTCTCAGGGGTATGTGAAGGGATGGTGCCGAATTCATCCCCAAAACTGGAGGACTTTTTGGGTGGTGCAGCCCATCACCAATATGGAGGACATGATGAGAGGGAAGCAATGGCTCTGAGCTTAGACAGCATGTATTACCACCACCAAGGTACTATCCATGAGTCAGAAACTGGAAGCAGGCAACACTCCCTTGACCTTCTCCAAGAGCCCTTTGGCCAACAACATCAAGACAACATTCAGGAACAGACGTCATGGTACCATGGCATGTACCAACAATCAGCAGAGGAAGGAGCCATGGTTGCTGCTGGGCACTATCCAGACCATCATCAACATCATGCACTTGTTCCTCACCAGCAACTTAATAGCAGCAGCATGGTTGTCGAGGGAGGTACTACTTCTGGTACTATGGGAACGCGTGGTGATTTACAGTCTCTGACCTTGTCCATGAGCCCTGGTTCTCAGTCCAGCTGTGTTACTGCTTCAAGGCAGATCTCTCCCACTGGTGCGGAGTGTTTGGCCATAGAAACCAAGAAGAGGGGTTCTGGTAAAGTGGCTCAAAAACAACCTGTCCATAGGAAGTCCCTTGATACATTTGGCCAGAGAACTTCACAGTATAGAGGTGTCACAAGGTTAGTTTCACTATTTTTATTCTTTTTCTCCGAATTTTAGTCTCACTATCGTAATGTCACTTTACAATTTCAGTTTATTTTGCGAGAACTCTTGTTTGTTTGGCCTCAATATTTTGCCCAACGTGCACATCATTTTTTCACCATTTAAACTTGTCAAAAGCTGAAGTACTACCTTGCTTATATCCTATGCCTCAGACATAGATGGACTGGTAGATATGAAGCCCACTTGTGGGATAATAGTTGCAAGAAGGAGGGGCAAACCAGGAAAGGGAGGCAAGGTTAGTCAAGAAAAAACAAACCTTTTTAACTATCTATTTGGAAGTATTGCTTTTGACTACTGCCATATTTGGCCCCTTGTGTTGCTTTGATCTGACCAAAATTGCTACTAATTTCTTTGTCATGTTTGTTTTTGTGTGCGGGGATATGCTATTTCAATCAAATAATGCCCCACTACAGTTTATCTGGGTAAGTCTTCTTTTAGATTGTAAAGGCCGTTTGTTGTTGATTAATGACTAAGTTTTGTAACCTTATTCAGCAAATTTCATATTAATATCAGGGGGTTATGATATGGAAGAGAAAGCTGCTAGATCCTACGATCTTGCTGCCCTCAAGTACTGGGGACATTCAACCCACATTAACTTTCCGGTATGGTTAACTCAAATTAGCTCTGGTTGAGTCTAAAACTTTTCTCTGATGACTTTCAGCTAACTTAAAATGTAATACAAAAAACAAATTGCACATTTTACAGTTAGAAAACTACCAGCAAGAGCTTGAGGTTATGAAGAACATGAGCCGCCAAGAGTATGTTGCACATTTGAGAAGGTAATCTTGAAGTACAACGATATTTGATCTTTGTAAATTGGTGGTTGTGTCATGGATTTCAGGTTAAACCTCATAAGAACCTTATTATGCAGGAAAAGTAGTGGGTTTTCTAGAGGGGCTTCTATGTACAGAGGAGTAACAAGGTTCTTTCTTTATTTAGTAATTTTTGTTTCATGTTTGGAAGTATCTTCTTCTTAAACATAGATTGATTATATCATCATCCCCTCTAAGATTTGCTGGTTTTTTATATTTTAACAGGCACCATCAGCATGGGAGATGGCAAGCTCGGATCGGCAGAGTCGCAGGAAACAAGGACCTCTATCTTGGGACATTCAGTAAGTTCTGCGCGACTCCACCATCATAAAATGTAGTTTTATAATGTAGTTTTATGGCTTTAGTTCATCAGTGACAGTTATACATGTAGTTCTATGTAGTTTCTATCTAACGTGCATAGTATCAAGGAGGAACCACAGTTGGACTCACTTATATATGATGCATACAAAATGTTTCTTTCTGAAGTCTAAGTTTCATTCATTATCGCCTGCACAACAGCTTAATCTTTGGATTGTTCATTTTCTGGTGTCTCTGCTCTCATGTTTCTCTTTTTCAAGCCACTACTGATGCTTTTTTAAGGCTGATGATAAGCTACTTTAGGTCCTGTGGTAGATGATTGTTAGTGGCCACCTTTTATAAGGCTGCTCCTTCAGATCAGGGACAAAAGGGTTTCCTGAGTAAATGTTGTACTAAAGCCTAGGTTTTTTTAGCAACTCAGACTCCTAATGCTCTGCATGCGAATTATAATTTCAGGCACCCAGGAGGAAGCAGCTGAAGCTTATGATATTGCTGCAATTAAGTTCCGTGGGGTGAATGCCGTCACTAACTTCGACATAACAAGATACGACGTGGAAAGGATTATGGCTAGTAATACTTTGCTTGCCGGAGAGCTTGCCAGGCGCAACAAAGAGAGGGTACCGACTCCTGGCGTGATAGAGTGCAACCCACCAGAGCAGAACAGCGAGGAGCGCTCTCAATCTGAGAACAACTCCGACTGGAAAATGGTCTTAGCCCATCAGTCCCCACAGCAGCAGCAACAAAGCACTTGCATGGAGTCACTTCATGAGAGGTTTATGAGTGCTAATGCGCAATATAGAAACGCTTCTTTCTCAGTGGCTCTACAAGATCTTATTGGGATTGAATCGGTGAATTCTAGCCATCTGATGGGGGATGGGGGGGATGAATCGGCCAAGCTCGAAGCCCACTTTTCGAATCCATCGTCTCTTGTTACCAGCTTGAGCAGCTCCAGAGAAGCTAGCCCCGATAAAACGGGTGCCTCTATGTTCTTGGCAACCAAGTTTATCAACTCTCCCACCGGTGTCAATTCCTGGATGGCATCAGCCCACCTAAGGCCTACTCCAATCTCCATGTCTCACTTGCCAGTTTTTGCTGCATGGAATGATACCTAAAATATGTAAAAGTTTTTGCATGGACAACTAGGAAAGAAAAGGAACAGAGAAATTGGTGGTGTTGGGGGTGGAAAAGGAAGTTAGATGTAGGACTTTGCTTAACTTTTTCTAAGTTGTTAGTGGATGACATTGGGGACTTAATCAGACACTATGGGGCCAATTCATCCTTCTGTAACCAAGTGTTGGAAACTTTTTCCAGACTAAAACCCTTTTGGCTCATATTGGAATCAAGATTTTGCAATTTGGAGGGAATGGTTTGGGAGGGTCTCATGATTAGATGTGACAATTATATACATATTTATCTCTTCATAATTGGGTGTGCCTTTTCTTCTTTTTGAGCTCAGGCTAAGTACCAAACCAGCTCAATGTTTCTCAATAATGCAAAAGTGGATTGCTTTGACCACATAATTTCATTCCTTCCTTCAATCTGTACCTCAATCTGCATAACACCATCATTGCCCTTCCTCCTTTTCCCTTATGGGCTTTGGGAGGGCTTTTCCCAAAGGCCACAGACATTCCCTCTCAGTATTCAAAAAGGGTGGAAAGAGATTCTTGTGTGATGACTTTGGTTGTTTTATTTTAGGATTAAATTGTCATAATTAGTCGGGAGTTTGTCTGCTGTTTTTACCAAACCTAAGAACCTCTTTAGCCTTTATAACTCCACTAGTAATGTATGAACCTAAAAGCAATCTCATGTCCTGGTGTGCGACACACTAGCAATATAATAATAACTGATTTACTTGCCTTAATGGCAAGAAGTCCCGCGTGTGTACACACGTATGGAGGTTTAATTGCAATCTAGAAAACCATGAATTGGATGATGCGGAGACAGTGAGGAAATGGTGCCAGAAAAGCTGGAGATAGCGTACCAAATAAAGTTGAAATAGGCCTAGGATTATGTACAAGTCTTAGATCAACAGCCACAAAAAGCAACTTTTAGTTGATTTTAAATGCCCAATTCATATGCTTACATAACAAGGGTATGTAGCATGTACAAGTGGCTACCTAGCTTGACAAGAAAAAGGATAGATTGGGGAGTTGTTTTTCACTTGGATTAATTACATAAGGCATCCTTAAGTTTTTTTTATTACATACGGCTACATCTAACTATTAAAATTACACTAAGTTGCATGTTATTTATCAGCTCAAAGAGTCTACATAATTAGTGGATGGACCATAATACCCTTCAAAGAAAGGCAAAATTACTGAAAATGCCATCCTTTTTTCTCTTCTCTCCTCTCTCTTCTAAACCATCTATCTCACCAGTGACAACTATTCATTTTCACAACCCACCACCACCACTGGCTATCACAACCACCACCAAACCTACCATAGAAATTTTACTACAATCACGAAAAAGGGGGGGGGGGGGGGGGGGGGGGGGCAAGAGAGCCCAGATTTGTATGCGAGTGTGTGTGTCATTGGGACAGTGGTTCAATGGTGGCCGGGGAAAAATGGAATGGGTTTTGTGGTGGGTAGGTGTTTTGATGGTCTCTGCTGGTGGCCACGGAAAGGGATTGGGTGGTCGTCGGTGAGTGTACGCGTGCGCGCACTTGTGTGTGTGTACATGTGTGTTAAGAAACTGGGGTAGTGGTTCATGGTGGCCAGTAGAATTAGTTTGGTGGTGGGATAGTATTTGGATAAGCGGAGAGAGATTAGGGTGGCCGCTGGTCGCGCGCATGTGTGGGAGTGATGGTTAGTGAGTGGTTCGACAGTGGAGTATGGTGGTGGGATGGTGTTTGGATAGTAGACGGAGAAAGATAAGGGTGGTAGCAAGGGCGTGTGAGCGTCGACGACGGTGGCTGTGAGCGTCGACGACGGTGGCTAAAGAAGGGAAAGACTTGTTAAGGGCGATTTTGGTAGATTATTGTATGTTGTCCAACTTTTATTAACACTTCCTTAGTGGAAGGGGGCGTTGTGTGTAAACCTGCTACAAATCACAGAATGCGGATTGCAATTTCAATAGTGAGGCGCAACAATGTGTAATAAAGGGTTAACCTCAAGACTCAAGAGTGCGGAGTGTAACTAACCCTTTTCATTTTTATTCTCTTTCCAAGTTATAAAAAAAACGTTATGTTTAGTTGTTTGTTCATAAATATAGTGTTGATAACGTGCATAACTAGCACCATTAAAACCAGTTTCTAGTTCTTTAACTTATAAATGCAGTGATCATGCTCATTAGAAATGTCAACTTCATCTGTACCACTTTTTTTTGTTTTGTTTTGTTTTTGGGTTTTGGGTAAGAAAGCATAAATTTAAAGATTACAGAGAAGATTCAAGAATGCCCAATGCATCCAATTCTAAGTCTTATAGAAGGTTCACTAAAGGGCTGTCTATAGGGATTTAAAAGTGTATATATCTACATTAGTGACAAAAGTAAAGCTCAAATAATTAAAGTGGAGCTCAGAAAGGGGGAGATACTTGAGCTCTACTTTTCACCGTTCGAGCTACACTTTCAACGCTAAAAGCCTTAAAAGTATCGTTACATAGCCACTTTAGTGACAAATGAGCTCACTTTTGCACTTTAACACTAAAGATTTTAAAAGTGTCGCTATATACTCACTTCAATAACAAAAGTAGAGTTTAATTGATTAATTTCAAGGTTCAATTATGTGATATAGATGCCCACCTCAAAAATGATTCATGACTCCGCTACGCTTCCAATATGTTTTCTAGAACAAGAAATAAACAATTCTGGTGTTCCAATCGGTGATATCCGGAAAATATGGCCTACGAATTCAAAAAGAAGAAGCCGAAGTATAAACTAAGTGAAAGACCGAAAGAGGAACACACCAATGGCACCATAAATGATTTTGTTTTAAAGGGGCCAATGTAAAGAGGGCTTAGGGTCAAAAAGATTACAACTTACGTGGAAAATGATGAGAAGCATATTAGATACTTCTTCATTTGCAACAAAAAAGTTGAGAAATGATGTTTACCACCGTGGTTTTAGTCAAAGAAAAATGATTACACTTTTGTTGTGGACAGGTTGGATAAGTGGAAAAATTCCCAGTTGTGCACGAGCTTTGGATTGATAGTACCTTATGATTATCAGAAGATTTAGTGGAAAAGAAAGATGCCATGGAAGTTAATTATGTGCATGCATTGGGCTACATGGAAGTTAATTATGTGCATGCATTGGGCTACGTGACGTAGAAGATAATCTTGGACGAAGTGTTGTTGGGGGAGCAATTAAACCATCAAACTACAGAGGGAGACGTTGCAACGTCATTCTCTCGAACGTGTTTTTGAGTTTCATATCAGAGTTTAACATGGTATCAAAGACATAACTAAATTTATGCTATGCTCATGCTCCATAGTCTTATTTCGCTACCTCACAGCTTTTTTTAGATGTATAATTTACTTTACTCAGCTTGACCTTTGAGATTACTTCATATTTTACGCTATGCGTGAAGGGGATTTCAAGTTTCACATCAGCTCTATACATAGGGTTTAGGATCAATTCTTATACTTGGTGTGTTTTTTTTTTCTTTTTCTCTTGAACATATTTTTGAATTAGACATCAGATTTTAACAATTATGAAAAACTTTAAGAAATGAGTTTGCCATATGTCCAACAAAAACATGATGCTATATATAGTGACATACAACTACCAGTACCATGCTAAAATCGTTCACACCATTATACCAGACGTGTTGACAGGGTCATACGCTGGTTTATTTGGTTGTTAAAAGATTAAAATTGTATATGGCACCCTGTTGGTTGTTGGTAGTAATGGACGTACTTCAAATTGGCTATGGATTTTATATCAAAATCTGAGAGGAAGATCCCTCTAGTGTTTGAGCTACGACATACAAACAAAGAGTATAACTGTGGAGCACGTACACGAAAAATCATGCCATCTTCATCATTAATTGTCACAATAAGCTGAACCACATATAGAAGAGGCTGACCAAGGGGTTGAGACAACAGTTTTTGGCGGGGTTTCGTTTTCAGTGAATTCTGAATGAAATGTTCCCAGTAGAGGGAGCCTGTTTCCTACCGTGAAGCTGGCCTTGTGTGTACAAAATAGATTCGCGCATTTTAATGGTGCCTCCCCCACCACGGCCTTTGCCAGCCTTTTCTTTGTGGTCCTTTCCCGTGAGCTTGCAGAGGTAGCAACCCTAAAATTTTACCCAGACGACAAGGTTTGCTTATGATGTGTGTGGCCTTATTCTGGCAAAATGGTAATTGATATGCTCCCCTTTGTTGAGATTGAGGTACATAAAGGCTCTTGATCAAGTGTTGTTACTGGGTGTTTTTACCAAATTCAACAAACGGAAATGTCATTATTTTCATCCTTTCTGTGAGCTCACTAGAGCTCATTGGGGATGCACATAGTAGTAGCTAGTGTTGCTATGTCTTAAATGTCATAATAGATCTATGTAAATAGGTAGATGGCCGCGTAAGCGAAAATTTGAGCTTCAGTAATTTTCGCTTTAGTAACAAAAGCAGATTCGTAGCTACAGTAGATAATGTGATCTAAGTATAATCTGGGAAGGTATAGTTCTCGCTGGGAGTTGCATGTTCAACGAGTAATGCACGATGCGCAGAATCCCGTGATTCTCAATAGAATCCTACGAGGATAAAAATCAGGATAGAGAGATCGAAAGGCAATTCTCTCTCTCTCTCTTGCTAATTTAGCAGGTTGTGTAAGTGCTATTTGGCCTGGACCAGCCTCTTGGTACAGTGTGTTTAATTGCACAAAGGTGACCCATGTTATTGAATGACCGTACTGAGTCTATGGCTCATGCGTTAACTGTTTTCATGCACCGGTGATTCAAATGATTTTAATGCCTTCAGACAGAGACAAATGGCCCAAGGGGGTGATGAACAGTGAGGGGGCCGGGTTCATATACCCCCTGAGAAGAGGACTTGGGTACTGCTCCTCTTCGCCTGGACAACAATATTCATCAGCCACATATTGTCGTTATCACCACAATCACATCCTCGCAGACTCGTTGTTTCTTGTTTCTGTTTATAATAAAGTGTACATGTCCAGCATACAAGACAAGCAATGAATCTTCTACCATGATCAATTTTGGTACCAGCTAGGTTTGAGCCAGTAGTTTGGACCACGATTTACTGTTTGTACGTAGCTAACATTTTTATGCTTTCACGTTGGTTAACCTAGGGCGGAAGTACGCATGGTGTTTGCTTTGTTCCGCTCTCTTAATTAATTTCCCGGATCCCCCTTCCCCCGATGTCAAGTAGCATATCTGCCGAACCATATAACTTTGTGGCTTCTTTCGTTCTTGTTATTTCGATGAACGATATCATATTGCTGCCGTTTAAATTACTGCCGTGGTTATAGTCGGATCCTAAGGTGGAACGAGTTCTCAAGGCCAAATCTGAAAGATTCACAGCTCGAAGAGAGTCGGCTGGACGAAATGAACTTGATCCATAATAAAGCGATGGTTATTACTGCGGCATGCACCAACGTTTGGTCGACGATAACGGAGGGAGAAAACCAAATAAAAAAAGTCGTACAACTACATTGAAAACTTCTGCACTCCTATTAAAGTGCGAAAACAACATGAATCAGATACTTTTTATAAATCTGTTCAGACGAGAGAGTGCAAGGAATGGACAAGGGCGTGGCAGTTGGCACAGGGCAGGGCCAGAGAGCCAGACTCCAGAGGGTGGTGGAACCCCCGTCCGTACAGATAAGAAGCCCCTGTCAACGTCCCCAAATCAATCTCCGAATCTTTTCTCTTTTTGACTATCCTCCCTCCCTCCCTCCCTCCCTCACTCCCTTTCATAAGGATAAGAGTGTGCTGCATGGCGCTGTCTTTTGCACCGCCGTGGTGCTTGCTTTTTCAGTCACTGAGCCTGCCAGAGCATGTTTAGGCCTTTTCCGTTGTTTGCTTGACCTTTTTGTTAAGACGGCGTGGGCGTTCACTGTGCGTGTTTTGTAGGCTAAATAGTAGGGTTTGAATGGACTTGTTGAGTTACAAACTGTAGCTTACAATATCTTTCTTCCCAACTAGAATCTGGGCACCACCGCCCCATCACAAATCATAGAAGTACGAGAGTCCCAAGAATGGCGGTATCTGATTTTATATTTAGCCAAAGCCATGGCAAACAAGCTTTTAAACATCAAACCAGAGAACCTACACAGAAGTATACCCCTTGTTCAGTTCTTACACATATTTCAGTTACCCTATAGTTTATTTGAAATATTATTTATATTGACCAAATGAATCTTAACCTGGACTAAAGTGTGCAATTTGGAAAAATTAATAATTGAAAATTGATGATTGAAACACGAATCTTAGCAAATTTTCAACCCAATGAGCATGCTTATATATTTTGTTTTCAGAATTGATAATTGAGCTTCAAAATTTTCTTTTGAGCGTCACTAATCCTTGTAGTCACGATTTTGAAGGCACGTAGTGACAGTTTAATGACTTGAGCGATCGATGTGAAATTCAAATGATAAATATATGAAGCTCAGATATCGCCTCCCACTGTTATGCGAGATTTGACTCCATTTTATTTGATTTCAAGCATCGGCTGAAAGGGTATTGTTTAAATGGTCTGTTAAGGAAGTCTACGATTTGATAAATTAAAGGCCCAAGATAAAACTTTAAAGGCCCAAGCCTTTGCCATGTAAATTGTAGTTCTTCTAGCTGGGCCGTACTGAAAGAGGGCCTCCATTTTTCTTCAGCTGATTGTAACCCAAGGCTCAGATTTAATAATCTGAACCACTAGAGATTATTCAAAATCAATCTAGGAACCAACCTAAGGAAATTTATTATTATTGGAATAAAATTGGAGTTTGGAAGGATTATAAATAAAAAGTATGCGGAACAGGGCTTAAACTCTATTTGGATCCTGTAGGATTACTAAAGTAACTCCACCTACGAAGTTATTCCATTTTTTTTGTGTACGTGTGTGTACGCGCGTCCGTGTGTGTATTGACGAAAAGAGCAAAGCATCCATGATTAACGATTTCTATGTCATTTAAAAATCAGTGTCCCAGTACCTAAGCTCTGCTAAAATTTTGGCAAGTAATATTATTGACTATCTTCTTCTATAATTTCCATTTTAGCTTTGGACCTAATAAAATTCAGTATCTAAAATTTTTGGAAAAACTTCAGTCTAGTGATCTTACATTGGAGATCTGTACTGGCCCAGCCTTGAAGACTGTGTACAGGCATGCCAACCGGGCTGGACATGGGCGGGCCTAAGGGGCCCAAGCCCAACTCATGTACTATAAGGTAGGTTTGGGCTGGGTTCGGGCTTAAGTAAACTTAAAAAGGTTATTGCTGAAGCCCAACCCACGCTCCAGAATGGTCCAGGGCTGGGTTCGGGCCTGCCCCAACTCAAGAAGTTCTAGTTTTTCAAAATTTTGACTATTTCAGCGCCCAAAAAATTAACCTTTCTATGTATATACCATGTTTTGCAGGGGTATGGCTGAAGCTTCAGGAAAACAATTCGAAAAAGTAATGGAAGACTAATAGAGTATTGCATGTTTAGGACTAAACTGCAACGTTGAAATATATTTTCTTAATTTTTATCAAATATCACGTAGTAAGTGATCGGGAGTTATAAAATGACAAAATAGCACACGCATCGCGTGTGCACGACAACTCGTTCTGATAATGAAAACACTTCGATAATGGTGCCATACATTAGTGTTTTGTCAGGCACTAAGCTGACACTTTAATCTATTTCACATTTCAAGTTTAGGTAACGGGACTTTAGGCTTGCCCGTACCAATCGACATTCCTACTGAGGACACTTTTTCCTCCTATTGGAGTATAATTCCAATTGTAGTACCCTGCACATAAATACGTAGGGTGACATATAATTTGAGACTTTTAGTGCCTATACTACCTAAATGGCGAAACTTTTGGATTTTCTAGTTACGATTATTGTAGACAATATATGGGTGGTAGCATTTTCTTGAGAAAACTAATGGTGAAAATTATGCGGAGTTTAAAGAGGTAAAGTGTTGTTAACGTGGCCAATGGCAGAAATAAGCAAGTATATGTGCTTGCCAGCCGTGGGTTCATGAAGAAAAGAGATGAGGCAAGGCAGGCACAAGAATTGATTCGTTGCCATGGATGGATGGTAACCCGAGCATAAACACAGTAAGATTGATTTGGAGGCGATGGGCATTTGGGTTAATGACTTTTGATCTTTCTAAAGATTTGTTATGTCGCATATGTTTGTAACCAGAAACTTTCGTCTTAAGCGAGTAAAATAACCTTTAGCGACACTTGTATTTCACTAAAATTGGTCTGCAAATTTATTGTTAGCAAAGATTGTTATGAGAGATGCTTATTTTATTAGCTCTCTGCCTAACCGTGTGATCGTTACCGATATCGTTGTTTTTGTTACGATTACGGGACTTGTGCGTATAGTAGACCTCGAGTCAAAACAATTTTTGGTTGATTATCTATTATAGAACGGTTGGATATGGTTAATTTATTGGTCACTATTTTGCAAACTATTGATTCGATTTTGTTATAAGTAGTTTCATGTAAAAATGATTTATTGCTAATTAAAGAATTATATTATGTAAACAATGAGACAGCATAATATTTCTGACATGTTTCAGTCCAACTCCACACTAATTGTGAGCTTGACACGTTTTAAACAGCAATGTCGTGGACTTTCAAAGACCGAATTTGTTTGTTGATTTTCGAATTGTATAATAGATGATGTTATACGAAGGATTTGAAATGAAATTCAAAATGCATTTTTTTTTTTTTTGAAGTTTGTTATAGTTTGTGCTACTATATGTTTTGGTTGTAGTGAGTAAGGTTTGACGGTGCGCATGAGAAGTAGTTACAAGCAGTCAGTCACCCTCGAGCCCGTTCAGCCCACATCGATTCGTGACAATAA
The DNA here is from genome assembly GCA_033065855.1 of Escallonia rubra. NCBI lineage: Eukaryota > Viridiplantae > Streptophyta > Magnoliopsida > Escalloniales > Escalloniaceae > Escallonia > Escallonia rubra. Next base: position 51,123 of record JAVXUO010001963.1, on the reverse strand, counting down.
AAGAAATGATGCTATGCAATAAGAAATGATACTATGTAATGTAATAATACAGCAATAGCCATGGATGCCTTCAAAGACATTGGAAAATCACGTAGCACAAACTGTGGTACAGTTGTGATCTTTTTGAGAAGATGTTGGCATGGAAGAAGTATTAAAAGTGTTTGAATGAATTTTTTTTAGAATATCACAAAGTTTAAGACTCAGAGAATTTGTAAATTTTAATGTTTTAGAACTTTTGCAAAAAGGGATATTGTATATTTATAATCAGTTCAGATGTGTTGGAACAAAAGACAAAAGATACATGACTAAATTAAAAAAAAAAAGAGGGGAATTAAAAAAAAACGTAGAAAGAAAGTATTGAATTAGGAAGGCTGTTATCCTTTTTTTAGTTGGATGGTAAGGGGTATCGTCATGCCAGTTTTACTATCGAACGGAAGTACCTCCGCATTAGCCTAGTGCATTCATAAGAATATTTTTCTTTCGGATGCTAGTCCCAAGGTCTCACTCATAGTCAAAGAAATGAGTAAACCTCCTTGACCATCAGAACAATCCCTTCTTATTAAAAATGTAGCTCTCTAAGTTTTAACAGAAGAATTTGACTTTTCAAATCCCTCATAAAATATCACAAACTCACCTTTCCACTTAAAGAATGGTGACTTTCATTCAAGACACTTTCAAATTATAGCCGAAATAAAAAGTCAAGTTAAAATTCTCTCATTCAAAAACACTCTTTAAGATGCAAAAAATTATCTAAATTCGAAAAATACTTTTAACTCCAGATTGAATTTAGCTATTAATGTCTGCAATGCTCCTTGTAGCTGTACCTCTATGCATCGTTCATACCCATCTGCACTAGTTAATAAATGTTTTAGAATAAGAACTCTTCTAAAGGGTTGATACATAAAATAAAAGTATCACAGAACAAAATCTTCTTTATGAGAATGTTAGCTTTAAACTAAGGGATGTGCTATCTAATCCTCAGCTTGGTCACTTAATTAATTAGAAAATCCTCTTGATGTGTTCTTTGCTTTGATTTCCCAAGGTGACATCGAACCTTACGCCAATCATGCCTTGTGCCTTGGACTGCTGGACGCATCCATGATGTAATCTCTGCATATATGGCGGAGTATATATATGTATAGTACCATATATATATATACTACGCAATGAAACATCCTGCAGAAGCTGAAACTTGTTGGTGAGGAAACATTGAATGTCCGAAAATGATTGTTTGCTCTGCGTCCGCTTCATCATCGTGGGTACCCGGATGATCGAGCTGCAGCAAATAGCAAGCATCATGGATTTCGCAGTTTCCTTAACAGCTAGCAGCCTTTCTCTGCTTTAGTCGTTTTAAAGAACAAGGTTGATGATTACTGCCCTCCTGTGCGCATGCTTTGATTCTGTCCTGCGCTGGTCATGGGGCTCAAAATTTAATGTCTGGTCACATATTTCTTCCATCATGTTGTGGTGGCTACTTCACCTCAGCTGGCAAACAGTTGAGGAACTATTACTGCCATTCTGCTGGCTAGCAACATCTTGGCTTCTAATTAATATGTTCTGTATAATAAATTCGTTGTTGATCGTAAGATGTCTCATTTGTAAATTGAACAAGTAGAGCACGAAACACGTTTTCCAAAGCTGTAGGCATCAGTTATAATTGAAAGCATGTCATTTCAATGGAGAAAGAATTTGGCAGGTTATAGCAAGATAATTACAACCCTTATTCATCAATAATTGATGATCAATTGTAAGGTCTTGTAGTTGACAGGTGTGTTTTGAGGGTGGGTGCATGTACTTGAGGTATCGAAGAATGTGATACAAGCGACAACCGTTCTTAGATAATTTAGACGAGAACCCTAAAAATCAAGTAATTTCTTTAGCAACATGATGTAAGATTAACGTATGTAACATTAAAGGTACAAGCTTTGAAGCAAACGCCATAATCTTTTGAATTAGATTATCTTATAATTTGTTCTTTGTAATTCCATAAAATCTCTCCAACCAAAAGCTAAACACAAAAGTAGAGAAAAAAAAAATAGTGATCAAATATGCGTATATTTGCGTTCTACTTAATGTCAAGCTGAGGCGTGTGTATATGTTCCAAAGACTAATTTACAAAATTCGAAGAAAAATGTCTATTTTTCACCTTTATATGCTTGTCCACGCGTTATTTAACGTTAATAAGCACTATAAACTGTCTCTAATGCACTTATCAGTTATAAATGAGAGCATCGACATATATAATACGGAGTATATAATACACGGTGTGCAAATAAACGCTACGGGATAGCTAGTTTTCACGTGGGATAAAAGGCTTGTGTACACAAATGGAAAAGGCAGGGGGAGGCAACTTTTCACAAAGCCATGAGATGGTAAAGCCTACTTCCTAAAAAGCACAAAACTTCTTTGCCAAAAAGGATGTTTAGCATCAAAGCATGAGCAGTGAAGTTGGAGAGGATAAAGCAAAGCAGCATGCATAATGTGATTACTTAAGAAGCCAAGAACTGGGGTTTGTTTAAGGGAGTCTAATGAGGCAAACATATCTCTAGAGATTCCCTTCTTAATTCTGGTATCAAGCCCCATCATTGCTAAATTAGGCAGGACCACACCTGTGTTACCAATAGAGTAAGCTTAGGCCACACCTCTGCGTGCCGCACGCGTGATCTCCCCGTGGCCCTCACTTTATTGGATATCCACGGTTAAGTAATCATCTTCATTAGCCATTTCAAGTACAAAGCACTGATGCTTAACACATGCAAGCGTTGCTGGTGGACCATAAACCTAGACTAATTGCATTGCATTGCATGCCTTGGCGTTTGATTGTGCTCGTGCCTCTGCGATGTGATTATTAGAGTTTTTCGATCGGGACGATCGATGGCGGTTCGTCACTAAAGTAGTTACATCACTTTTATATGTTTATGACGTTATGCACCGACAAGTACATGCATAATCTTCTCGAGCTGTGGAGAATAACATGAAAATGACAGCGCTAACTAGAGTACGAGATCGAGAATGGACTTAATAACCTAGGGTTGGCCGGAAGATTGAACTAACGTGAATTTAAAGTGAACCCTTTCCTCTTATGATATGTCGTTAAACTAAAAACTATAGAGTGATCAAGAGCGGTATTAAATTTCTTGGGAGGGATAGCAATAAGTTTTTTTCCTCTTTCTAAGCATGGTTTGGTTTACTTTTGCTTAACTTTTTTCTGTTTTAATTTCCTCTAGCTGGTGAAACGGTACCAATGATGAAATTATTCACAGAGATTATGTTTGATAACATAATTAAATACTTTGAACTTAAATTTTTCCATAATTTTTAACTAAATAATTTATAACGTTTATCCTTGTATCACTTAAAAAATCTAGTTCTATCAAAAGTAGACCAAAATTTAAGGTGGGTGGAATTACTAATAGTCAAAAGTTATTGAACAAAAATATATGTGAAAACAAAATTGTCACCATAATGTCGTCATAGTCATTTGATAGCAACACCACCTCCACCATGCTAGACCCACCACTCACAACTATTATGTCCCTTTTTAACCACCACAACAATTATCACAACCTAGTTGTCGATACCACTATTTCCACGATTACCAACACCATTACCCCTGCGAGGACTAGGGGTGAGCACGGTTCGGTTTGGTTCGGTTTGGGAGTCAAACCGCAAACCGAACCAATGAACCTCGGTTCACAAATTCTTAAACCAAACCGAACAAGACTCCTCGGTTTGAACGGTTCGGATCGGTTTGAGCGTAGTTTAAACATTATTATGTTTTCAAGAAAAAAACAATAACCAATAATAACTTAATTTATAACCGGCTACTGTATTGTTTGTGTGCTCATGGTTTATAGGAATACTTGCTCTCTTTCCTACATTGTTTGAGCTTTCAACATGATTGCTACTGGATTAACATAGTACCAATTTCAAGACTTATTTCCTTACAGTTGAGCAGGAAACTAGACCAGGAGGGTGTGCATCACAATGGTAGTAAAAAATCAAAGATAATTTCTTAAGTCTTAATATCTAATAAATCTGCACTTCTCTAAAGTTTTATTAGTTGATTTTTCTTCAAGGAGGCATGGCTTGTATTTTATCATTCTTGACTCTACTGCAATACTGGATATAATTGGCCTATTGGCTTCATGTTTACACTACAGGAGCCATAGTGTAAATGATGCAATATGTAGTGAATAATGGCTTTGAAAATGTAGAATTAGAAGAGAAGGTTAAATTAGGGTGATCAGGTTTTATTCTACCCTAATTATTAGCTAATCAGGGTAAGGTATATATATATATTTTTTTTTATAATAATGTAACCCTCGGTTCGGTTCGGTTTAGTACCGGTTTGGAAATCCTGAACCGTGAACCGAACCGAACCGAACCGGCCTCGGTTTAAAAATCTCAAACCAAACCATTCAAGCTCATCAACGGTTCGGATTCGATCGGTTCGGTTTCATCGGTTTGAACGGTTCGGATCGGTTTTATCGGTTTGTTGCTCACCCCTAGCGAGGACGCCGCCACATAGATCTCCACCTATCAGTCGCCACCACCATGTGCATGTCTGTTAAAACCATCTCTATATCCACCACACTACAACCGACACCATGAGCATCATATCTCCACTTGTCACCTCCAATTACCAACACCACATCTTCACACACCACTACCACTAGACCTGGCAAAAAAATGCCCATACCCCGGGGTTAACAACTTGCTGTAAAAAATGAGTATGGGCATTAATACTAAGACCTGCTAGATTTTGACCCGTACAGCCATACCTGAACATGTACGTTAATTCTTGTTTATATTGGGTCAGGCACGGGTTACCTGGATTTTGATGATATATATAGGTCGCCAATCTTAGGGTTGGAGATATTCTCAATCCATTTTCCTGTGTCGTTCAAAGCTCTCTTCTATCACCTTCGCCCTCTCGTTGTCGACCACATTGGCACCACCCAACTATTTAGAGGAATACTTTTTTTTCATTATACATAAATACTGTCTAAATAAAACTAATCATATGAAAAACCAAAATCTAAAATTTGGCCTGTTTACCTGTAGGTCTATCCGGACCGTCTAGAAAGGGTACGATATAGAAAATTCTACCTGGGAAAAAATTGGGTATTTTTTCTGCAGTCCCATTTTACCATAACAGTGCTGGCATTACTTAGACCTAGCGGGTTGACCCATTTGTCAGTCTAACTACCACCGGCATCAGCACCTTTCCCCCATCACCACCATTATTACTCAAATGCCACTGCCACCACGAACACAACTAACACGGTTCAAAAAATAAAAAATAATAAAAACTAAAAGTACATACGATTATTCTGGTCCAATAAAATAATTTTCAGACATCTATTTTTTGTTTACCAAACATGTTAACTTATTTTTAGTGTAAAGATTCAGTCGCTCAAAGTTTTTTAGTTTTAGAACTCAACGCACAAAATTTTAGGACTTAAACTTTCAATTTTATCAAACAGCCCTAGGTGTTAGATCAATCTAACAAAATAAAGGGATATCTTATGAAGCAAAATAATATCCACATATCATGCGATGTCAACCACAGTTTTTGTTTAACCAAAGCATGTAATTAAAGGGTATTTGAGATTGAGATTGAGTTTGGAGTGGTCAAATCTGATAAAAACATGTTTGTTAAACATTAGACAACAAAAGAAAATGCTTAAAATACATCTCAAAAGTAGAAAAAAGTGTTAAAAACTAGAGATATTTTTGAAGAAATAAATTTGACCAAGGAAAATATTAGACTACCCTCGCATTGTTTATAAAAGGACATTGAATGTCATTTTAATATCATTCATTTTAGGGCTCAATAACTTCTAGGGAAAAAGGGAGCTATTACTACATATATTTGTTTTGACTCTTTACACTTCTTTCATGCGTTTTTTAGTTGAATTTTTTTTCACTAGATGTGTATAGGGAATTTGATGAGACAAAATGGTAAGAGAATTAACCACAATACATAGTTTGCTCACAGAATATAGAGAATCTTGCATGTATTGAACAGTAGCAAAATTTATCTCTTTGATGCTCTTATCGGCCATTTTCTTACATTAAACAATTTTACCCAATACTTTTCACAGCTTTTGACAAGAATATTTGCAAATTTTGCCAAACAAAAGATGCTTTTAAAAATTATTATTGTTCTAATCTAACAACTATTTTCCAGAATTAATCCCAAAAGAGATCTCAATAGTACTTTCATGCTATTAGTGCCACCCTTGCACGATAATATTTTTCGTGCAACTATTATAACGATATGCATTACAAGCAGCGGACGAGATATAACAAGTCGAAGAACTCTGAACTTACAATCAAACGCTACCTGCGTCGTCATTGACTTCGACTCTTTATCAAACTTGTTCCGTTTCCTAGTTACAGTTTGTCCAACATTAAAGAAAATGAAGCACATAGATCTTGGAATCTAAGGCCCCAACCCATGAAGAATGATTTGGTGTGTGTCCACATTGATAAGTTAGGTGTGCTATCTCAATCATCACCCATCATGCCTCCATTTCTATTATTTCCGCTGTACTGCACCAAATGTAGTCTCTTCTGTCCCACACTAACGCAGGAACAAGTTCACATAGCAAATTTGCAACTCTAAACTTCTTTTGCCCCCGGAGTTACAATAGTTTGAAAATTGTAATGCCAATTTTGTATTGTTCATGACATTTTGTAGACAATCGTTTATTTTTACGGTGTTCTTTTGTATAAATGTGTACAAGTATCTGTATGCATGACATATATTAGCTAAAAAAAGGGCGCATTGAATAATTTTGGTAGGACTTTATCTAAATTTCACGGCTAATAACTTGATATTGTGTTTGTTTTTGTTTTCGATGAAAAATAAGTTAAAAACATGTTTCAGGTTTTTCATTTTTGACGAGCAATAGAAACATGTTTGGCAGAGCGCTTTTAACTTTTTATTCATTAGTTTTCCTTTTGTTTTTGTTATTCTCAGTTGCATCACATGACACATCAGTTGAAAAGGTGATTATTTACATAGTCGAACCATATAAAATACTGGATAATTATGGCTGTTATTCTAGTTGTCGAAAGATTCCTACAACATTCTACAAATGCAAGCTGAATATTGTTAATATCATTTTTATTAACATATTCTTCGCACCATTGTTTTAACGTCACTAAGCAACTGTCACTAAGAAATATCTAACGATCATCAATTATTGCTATATGGAGAGTTGAAGCTATCTCCCTCCTATCAGGATAGTTGTTAAAAATTTTCCTAAAAAATCTGGCTTTAAAAGTGGAGAGAATGCCATGATACCATGAGAAGGAAGACGGATGGAAAAAAAAAGAAGGAAATTAACATCAACGGCAAAACTAAAAGGCTAGTTATATCGCCAAAGTACTTACAACTTGTGTTAAAATGACGTGTGCTTCAGATAATTGTACCACACATTTTTGAAATTGCACTTTGTTCGACAGAAACTGACTTATATTTCGACATTAAACGAGCGAAAAGAAAAAAAAAACTAAAATAGTTACGAATAGAACTTTAAAGAACTTCTGGATACGAATCTAGAAACATAAGATAAAGAGTTTAATTGTGTACATTGTGTTGACACCAGGATGAGTAGCTGGGAGCAAATGAGCCGTTAATTCCGGAATAACTTCAACATCCAGCAAAGATCAGAACCATACCTTAGATGGGCATTGACCAGAGAGGTCTGACCAGCTTCAGCTTGGTTGTTAAGGCTGTGAATGAACAGGCAATAATATTACACAAAAATTGAAAACCCACAGCTGGATCCGTACCAAGGATAGTGAGGTAATTATATGATGATGAGATTCCATTATTCTTTATGTTCTGGAGAACCAAAGGCCCAAAGTAAAAGAAAAAGACTACACTGACATATCAACTAATAGTATAACATTTCCTTACAATCTCAGGACTTATTCACTGCTCTCGTACCACTGGACTTTCTTCCATCGCTGCAATCTCAGCCACCCATCTGCCACTTCCCTCCCATTGGACTTTTCCTTTTGATGCAATTAAACCCGCTCAAAATTCGTACTTTCTTTTTTAATACCAGAGACGGACGGAGTAAGTTAGTTCGATGTCATTGTGAGATGACTAATTTCCGTATACCTATAATCCAGAGATATTTTAATGTGTAGCGTTGTATTACTCGGTTGTATCACATATCCTGATTATGTACGACAATTCAACTGTTTAGAATGAGACGCTTGGTGTGTAGAGGCGTGGTGCGACAAATGAGGGTATTGTTATATTGTGTATTACTACGACCTTAAATTTATGAATAAATGGTCCAAGATTCTTGGATTGTTTTTTTTCCCCTAGGTTAAGCTGAATGGATGACTTATTGCTGATGAACTCAATTCATTTTTCTCACTTGTTTCGAGAGGGTGGTGCCTTAGATTGTAAAAGGCAACGGAAGGATTAATTTGGTGAGGCATGTGGAGCTCTGTGATGAACAGTAGAGCTCATGGAGTGTGATGGACCTGAGATGCATCATGGGTGTTCCCAAAAGAAATGTTGGATTAGTTGGCACTGAGGGAAATGAGTGTGCAACAGCAAAGAGAGGTCTGTTACAAATAGTTGGCAAAATGTGTCAGTAAAAAATTAGAAAGAAGATGTCAAGACTCAAGCAAGCAACAAGCTTGGGCTTGAAGTGAAGAACCTCTCCTATCTATCATGGAGCTTAAAAGATTTGGGTTACTTTAAGCTTATTCAAATAAAGAACTTACAAGGAGTAAAGTTTGGGGGAGAAAAGGAGGGATTAGGTTCCAAAATAATTTAACAGCAAAGAGCAGTTGCAGTAGTTAGTCTGTCTTTTAAAATCATACATGTCACCTGTTAGCTTGGGCAGGTAAGCAAGGCTTCTCTCTCTTCTTTATATATGCTCTCTCACTCTCTATAGCCTTCTAGCTCCTAGTACTGTCTTTGATCTAGTGAAGTTGGAATTTGATGCTTCTTTTGTTGTTTCTGCAAGTACCCAGTTGCTGAATTTGGGCCTTATAGAATTTATGCAACCAGTTGATGCCCTTAAGGTGTCTGTCAAATACCCAATGAAGGGGGGACTGTTCAGACTACACATTTCATCCTCTGTATAATTCAAGTGGAATTTGATGCTATTTGGTCTCTTTTGGCTACCCATCTGAGAAAATCTTAAAAAGGTATCTGCAACTGCCCTTTCTGGGGTTCTTGTGGGGTTGTTGGGTGTGGATTCAAAGCTTCAATTTCAACAATTGTATATATCCATTCTTAGGGCTTCTTTGGACTCGCACCATATTCATTCCACTTTGCTTTCTTGAAGTTTAGAGTAATCGTCTTCATTGCTTCTAATAAGGAAATTAGTGATTAATTGCCTGGGGTGGAGGATGGGAAAATTATAGCTTTTTGCATAACTAGAAAAGAAAAAGGGAATCTGCTTTATTTTGGTTTGATGGTGAGCTGTTACTTCGCTAATGTCATTCACTTCATCCTTGGTTACTTTATGCTCTGAAAGGTTCACACTTTCTTGTCTCTGCATAATTACTTTTCCCATATCAGAATAGGTTGATCCTAGGGTTATTGAAAATAGAGGCAAGCAGCTGGTGCTGTGTAGATTTTATGCCTGGTACATTGGATTTCCACTTTTCCTTTGAGTCCATGGGATGCTGCAATGAGAGGCTTCTTTTGCTTTAACCCTCCTCTCAGTTCTATAAAGCTGCCAATATAATTTGTACCTTGTTGAGTCCTGCAAGATATTACCTAGCTATTTTTGGTCAAACCCACTTTCCCTTTAGCTATATAGTTCCTTCTGTCATATAGTCCTGGTTTGAGATAACTTTCAATTGGGATTCCTTTTGAAGGTGTTTGGTTGAGTTCCATAGATCTTGGGGCTTCCTTTTTTTGTTAAGACCATGGGTACTGAAGATAGTGGTGATATGAGATTTCCACATAGAAGTGATGACAGTATTTTGAATTGCCCAAATTCGCTGTCTGAGAAGGTTGCTGGAGTGGCAATGAGCTCAGCAGGGTCCATGTTCAAATCTTCAAATAGGGCAGACCCTTTCTTTGGTTCTGGTTGGGATCCACTTATATCACTGAGCCAGAGCGAGAATTTTGGAGGTTCTTCGGTGGTTCCTCAAGGTGATTTCTCCAATCCAGCTTACCCAGTTGGACTTGAGAATCAGGCAGTTAGTACCACCTCGCATCTTGTTCATTATGGTGAAATGATGCCAAAGCTTCCATGTTTTGGAAGTGGAAGCTTTGCAGAAATGGTCAACTCCTTTGGCCTACCTGAATGTGGTCAAGTTCCTAGTAGTGGCTGTCCGCCAAATTATCCCCAAAACAAGGAAGGTGGCACTGAGAAGGCTTCAACCAATGGTGCAAATTCTCAAGAGGAAGATGGGGCTTCACCTAAATGGAGAAGGAAAAGAAGAGCATCAGAGTCCCACTCTCCGTTCAGTTCGAACAAGGTAATTGCCTTATCTTAGTGACTAATTTAAGTCAAATGATAGTGCTGCCCTTTGATTGTGCTTCAACCCCTCTGTATGAGTTGTTTGTTAATTGTAGAATGCTGAAGGAGAGAATGACAGGGATCCTTCTGGGGACAGTTCAGAATACGTAAAAGAACAAGATGGCAAGAAACAGAAAAATGAGCATAACATTGGCCTAAATTTGCGAGGCAAGCAATCAGGAAAACAGGCTAAAGATAGTTCCAACAGTGGTGAAGCTCCTAAAGATGACTACATCCATATAAGAGCCAAAAGAGGCCAGGCTACAAATAGTCACAGCCTTGCAGAAAGGGTATGTTCTTGCTCTGTGTGCATTAAACAATCACGGTTCTTGCATTTTGAATGACCTTAAAAAAGATGATTGCAGGTGAGAAGAGAGAGGATAAGTGAGCGTATGAGACTGCTTCAAGAACTTGTTCCTGGATGCAATAAGGTAATGGGAGGTCAATCTCTCAATTTAGTCTTGCTTCAATAAGGAATTACTGACTGTTGGTATGTTAATATCTAAGATTACGGGGAAAGCGGTGATGCTTGATGAGATTATCAACTATGTGCAATCGCTACAACAGCAGGTCGAGGTATGCTGCTTTTCTCGTTTAGTATAAGCTATTAGTAATTCAGTGATATACAAATGATTCAATGTTTGAAAGTGATATCAATCTTGACTTGGACCTCGCTGGACCATAGTTCAACGAAGATACACTAATGTACCAAATTGAGTAACCTTTAATTTGCAAAGGATCATATCGTAGAATCCATATCCTGCTGATGAAGTTAAAAGCGAAGGATTTAGCTTGTTTGACCTTTGAGCTTGCTAATCCATCTGTGATCAGAACTTCCCAATCTCTTAAGCAATGATCCACTAACTCCATGATTATCTGGTCATGTTGGCCCGGACATATGAACAAGCAAACATGTTGAGTCACTACAAGTTGCTTGGTCTGTAGCTCATTTTATCTATCAGTTTTATTCTTTAATAGGCAATAAGTACCAAGTACGTAAATCCTTTCCAAATGCTAGTATTTTCCAAGATACGAAATCCCGATGATCTGCTTATCTAAACTTAACCTGTCTAGTTCGGTCCATCTTAATTCTTTGTCTCCTATGTATTCCACGTTAATGAAGATACTAAAGTTGATTTTGTGTTGTAGTTTCTGTCAATGAAGCTTGCCACTGTGAATCCGGAAATTAACATCGATATAGAACGAATCCTGTCCAAAGATGTAAGTTAAGGCCAACTTGGTTAAATCAGTTAATACATAATCGATGGACTGTCTAGTGGCGATTATGAGCTCTGTCTTCATTTTTTCATACATAGGTTCTCAATTCACGAGGTTCGGATGCAGCTATACTTGGATTCGGGCCAGGTTTGAGCTCCTCCCATCCTTATTCACAGGGTATTCCACAGGGAAGCTTGCCAAATATCGCAAGTACAACTCAACCATTTTATCCGATGCCTCAGGTAACAAAAATGGGTGGTTATCATTCATTACTCTCATTATTTCTCTAGCCAAAAGCAGTAATCTTAAAGCATGTTCTCCAATACACAGAATGTGTGGGACAATGAGCTCCAAAATCTTCTCCATATGGGATTCGGTTCTAGCTCTGCTATCAACAATCTCGGGCCAAATGGTAAGAATCCAAACTATGTTATGATATAGCAAAAAGATCTCTGTCTTGAGATCTTATTTTGGTTTCCTTCCTAAGCTACAATGTTTGTGACAATTATCAGGGCGTTCAAAGTTGGAGCTATAGAATTTTGGGTGAGATCAAAGTGCTAATTTCCTTCTCCCAAGTTGACTGCAGATACACAGTTCCCCTAGCAAACGATAAAAGTCGATTAAAAACCATTCTTCAAAGTTGTATAGTTTCTCAGCTCCTAACTGTTTGTTCTTCGAATTTTAGCAGAAGAAAGTGATTCGTTAGATTTACCAACCATGTACATTAGGACAGCCAAAATCTGAGACTTTTAGACTGGTGAAGATGATTGTTTCCATTGGCACTGTAGAGTAAGAGAACGTGTGAAGCTTTGTGAGGGTTTTGGGGATACAATGAAATGGAGAATTTGCTCTGGAGTGACACAAGATGTGGGGTGTGAAATTGCTGTTGTGTTTACATGTCATTCCTTCAGAGACAAGCTCCATTCTATACTACTTGGTCAATATGCATTCAGGCTTCTCCTCTATATGTTCTTCTGAATCTATATTCTGAAGCTGTCTTTCTTCTGTGCTTGGTGGTAAATAGAAATTTTCTTCTTTTGGGGGGCTTGGCTATCGTCTGATTTTGGGTTTCAAAGAGGCCAAAAATGTGATCAACTTTCTTCTTTAAAGCCACAAGCCGTACACATGCAAAAGATCAGATAATCAACTCAAATAATCAATTAATACCACAACTGAAGAAGCAAATGAAGCTATTTTTTCTTATATTATACCCTTACTAGCCCAGAATCCCATGCCAAGCACGAGACTGTTTATTAACATTAACTTATTTTAGTAGTTTTAAAATGCATAATAAAATATATTGCACAATTTTATTATGGTTATTTCATCAAAGATGGTTACTTTAATTTTTGTCTTGAACTCTCTTGTAATAAAATAAATTAATCCTTATGGTGAAATATCATTAAGCAATGTCCGTGTGCATATTTATTAATTCTGATTTGGTAATTATGTAGATGAACAAAAATTAAAAGTTCACTTAATAAACAAAAAAGTAAAAGTAAATTCTCTACTGATAAATATATGCGGAGAACATATTGAGATCAATTTGCTATTGCTCAAGACATTTTTATTATTTTCTAAGAACTTTTTAAAAATAATTTGTACCTTGAATGCGTTACCCATAACGTTAATTACATATTAGTTTAATTTTGATAGAGAAGAATTTGGTTCATATATTTGTTTATAGCATAAACTAATTAAGTAAGGATGATGTGCCACTTTCAAAAGCAAATGTAATCTACCAACAAAGTATACAGAGAATATAGTAATCACTGCATGAGGTAATTATATAAAGTTTAACTAACATGACTACATAGGATAGCTCAAAAACCTCGTAGTAAGGAAATTTTTGAATAAAATTTAACCAAGATTTCACAAAGCATACAATAAGCATGCTTACTAAGTAAGATTTCTCTTCAGAGATAATAAGGTTTTTTTTATCTAAGTTTTAATTTACATTCATCACAACATAACTAATATCTTTTTAGATTTTATATGTAATTCTATTCAAAAGTATAAAAGTTAACATAAAATCATAAATGGTATTATGCTAATATAGAATTTAGAATGCTTAAGAGTTTAATTACTCACAATAAAAGTACCATAGAAAAAAATTGGTTCAAAACTTTTCCAACATAAAATTAGTTGAATTTAAGAAATGCTCACATAATTATTGTTTTAAATTTACACTATTTATTTAATTTATCTCGTATAGAATCTGCATATTATGGTAAATATGCAGTTAACCATTGTGACAAAATAGGATAGCGCAAAACCTTAGAGTAAGGAAATTATTGACCAAAACTTTTAACCAACATATTTAGTTATATTCATATTTGAATTTACGGGAAACTTATATATGAATTTGAAATAGTACCTATTTTTTCTTATTAAATATTTAAAGTAATTTTTGTTTTGCAGGTTAATATTTCATGCTAGAGAGCTTTCGATATATAATATTTAAATAAAGTCATAATACTTTACTATATTGGTTAGAATATTTTGAATGTTTTTGAATTGTTTTTTCGAATTGCATAAGGCTTATTCTTTAAATGTTTACTATATTTGTCGATTTAATTAATTACAAAATTAAGAATCCGTTCAAAGTAATGTTTGGAGATCTTTCGTAACATTAATATGTTTAAGCTTAGTTTTTATAACTCTTATTATATTAGAAACACAATGCAAAGACGTGTCATGAGCTATAATTGTATTTCTCGCCTCATTTATTAGATATTATAATTTGGGATCCTGAATCTAGTTCGAGTAAATTAATAAAATATTTTTAAAAGTTACAAAAAGTGTATCAATGCATACCACATTCAAGAAACAAAAAGAGATTATCTTATACTTTTACTAAAACTATAATTGTTAGTAAGAATTTTTTAATACTTCATTTGTAAAAGTTTCAAGTAACTTGTTAAGACTATATTTATTAAGCTCTTTTAGTGGTTCAACATGTAACATCTCAAAACCAAGTCTCTTAGCTTCAAAAGTTAGGTTAAGAGTTCTTAATCTTTGGAATCGTAAATGTCACGGTTCGATCTTATCTTTTTCATGAATCATTGCTTCAAAAAAATTACCAATTTATTAAGATACAAACATGATATTCAGTAGAATATTTTTTCGTCTCATACACTTCTAAAATTATAGTCTCTCTGAACTGTAAGTTTAAAAAATAATAAGTAGATTGTGTTACAATGTCATGGCTAGATTTTTGCGTTCTTTAAGTTTTTTTTTTTTACATCATCAGGCAGTTCTGTAACACAATTTACTCATTTTTGTTTCAACTTACAGTTCAAAGGAACCAAAGCAAATATGTATGCGTATGCAAATATTACACAAGAATTGCATAACAATCTAATCAAGGTTTTAATAGTCAAAATCAGAGCCTAATACGTAAATATGTCTGTAGCATAGAGTTTAAATGTTTTACAATTGATATTTATAAGGTTTACAAATATCGTGACAATTATACCACGAATTTTTCAACAATAAATCGTAGTAAAGAGTTTGATTTGTTTTCTAAATTCTTAAATATGGGATATAATCAGTTTGGTGGTCGTGAGGTCTTATTTAAAAATACTTACTTATAATTCGTTTATTAAATCTATCTATCACATTATTAAAGATGACTATCTTATGTGTGTGTGTGGGTGTGTGTTATATATAGAACATTTGACTTAATTAGAACGTCATTTTCCCCTCTTCCAGATCTAATATGTTATTTTCATCTTTTTTCGATATATGAATTTTTATATTCACATTAAAGAGTAATTTTAAAAATACAATAGTTAAAATTAAGTCATAATAAGTTAGTGGATGGATTAAGTTGAGTTCTAACATATTTAGAATTAAATTTTAAATTATACAACCCTTATTATTCTTGCAAAATTAATCAAATATAAATTGAAAGGCACCTATCAAAATTATGTTTAGATCATTTTTTTCTTAAGTCTCGTAAGTTGTTTAATCTTAATTGTAACATTATTTTTTTTTTCTAAATCAAAAGTTTTATTTTCGTTTTCTTACATATATGAATTTTTATATTTATATTATAGAGTAGTTTTAAAGATACAATTGTCAATGTTAAGTCCTAATAAGTTAATATAATGATAAGGTTAAGTTTTAGAATAAATAGAATTAGTTTTGAATTTTAAGGACATAGTTGTTAGAAAGAAGCCTTAATAGATTAGGTAGAATTTTAGAATGATTGATCATGTTTTTTATTCTAAATCTCATAAGTCATTTTTTGGGTCTATGAATTTTAATTTTCATATTAGAAAACACTTTTAAGGACATAATTGTCAAAATTAAGTCTTAATAGATTAGTATATTGATTAGGTAGAGTTTTAAAATGATTAGAATTAGATTTTAAATTAATTTTTTTTCTTCTAAATCGAAAGTATTATTTTCGTTTTTTATATATATGAGTTATTATATTCATATTAGATAGTAGATTTAAAGATATAATAGTCAATATTAACTCCTAATAAGTTAGAATAATGATAATGTAGAGTTTTAGAATGATTAAAATTATTATTCGAATTTTAAGGACATAATTATCAAAAAGAACTCTTAATAGATTAGTATGTTGATTAGGTTGAGTTTTAGAATGATTAAAATTGCTTTTAAATTAAAAAAAGACTTACTTTTATAGAAGTTAATTAATTTTAAAATAAGAATCTGATGACGTGTCATATAAAGAAGCGATGATGTGTCGCGCAAAGAAACTATCAATGTCTTTCTCGCTTCCCTTATTATATATTATATAGATTATTGAGGTTCCAGGACCTCTACTCCAGAAAAAAAAAAAAAAAAAGCCAGAAGAAAAGCAAAAAAGGAGGTATTTTGGAATACCTCAAGTGGAACAGTTTTCTCTGTATCTCTCTCTCTCTACCAGCCCTTGAACCCTTGACCTGGTGCCATATATGGCTATGAACTCCAAAGCCACCAGAGCACAGGGAAGGCTGGTGTTTAATATTCTCCAGATTAATACCCATCATTTATCCCTTTCAAGTGTGATCTACGGTCACAATATCTTGGTAGTTCTAAGGCGCGTTCTCAGTAGTCAGTCATGCTCACTGTCATTACCAGAACTTACGTAAAACTATATGTTCTGTTGCTGTCCTATCTTGGGCAAAAGGAGTGCATAGCTTTATTATCAGCGGTATCAATGCTTATAATTAATTCCAAAGTTGCAATACACTGTAGTTTAATAATGTACACTAATTTCTTTCAACTTAGATGCCTCTATTTTCAAATCTTAGCAACACTAGGAACATTTCTTTTTCTTTTTTTGTTTTTGTTTTGGGTCTATCATATATATGAACTACACTAGAATTCAAGTTAAAATATTTTTAATACCAATTGATACCATTAGAGCAAATAATTCTTAAGTATACCTTAGAAGGCTAAGTTCCCAAGGAAGGGGTAGGGTAGTGACAAATTTATTGACCCAGTAATGATATTTATTTTTTATTCCATCCAGATTTCTAACCATATTCTACCAAGCATTAGGCCATTACATAAAGCTTCTTAGTGCCAAATTCCAGGTACATCTCATTCAGTTGTGTGACTTTTGGCCAGGATTTTTGTACTTCATTGTTCGTGATGCTCTCGTAAGGTGCTTCCTCAGGGAACGTAGGATTAAGCCGAATTACGTTGCTTCTTGTGTTCTTTAATCTCTTAATTACTGATTGTGCGTGTATAGGTTTGCTAACTGCTATATCCAAGTTTCTTGTTTGTGTCCGTACATTAACTATACTTGTTTTCTGTTTTTTGCAATGATGATAAATAAGAATTTTTTTTTGTGTTGATACTTTTACCATTTTCTATTTTCGTTTTGAGTAAAATTACTCAAATAATAACAAAAAACTTTCCAGCTTTTTTCACCCAAATTTAACTCAATGTAAGAAAATTTAGCTAATTTTTTTTAGTGAAACTGATAAAAGTACATGAACATATTTTCTAACCGAATACAAAAATCATGAAAATAAAAACAAAAAAACGAATATGGTAGTTCGTATTTAGGATTTTTGTCTTCAAATGGCTTTGGCAACTGCTTACCATGCAACTGAAAGCTTCAACTGCCCACCAAGTGAGAGTCTTCCCATGTGTTCAATTGCTTTCTTTTCCTTCTTTTTTTTTGTTTTTGTTTTAGAGGAGATAGCATCAAACGGGATTAATAAATAAGCTCTAAATATAAACCAGCTCAGTCCAAGTTGATATGAGGCAGTTATCAGTGATTTGATTCAGTTTTAGAGTGAAAACATCAATTCCTAACATACAAAAGAAGCGGAGAAAAAGCAAATTGAGCACGAAAGAAAGATACGAAAAAATAACTGATATTTAGGGGACTCAGATCAAAGAGAAAATCTTCAGCGTAACGGTGATAGATATGACTGGTGTATCAGTAACAAATGTACTCCAAAGTAGGGGTGAGCACGGTTCGGTTGGTTCGGTTTGAAGGCTGAATATCAAACCGAACCGACCACCATCGGTTTGGAAAAAAAAAACCAAACCGTAGTTGAACAGTTTGGTTTCAGCGGTTCGGTTTCAACGGTTTGGACGGATCAAACGGATTGGTTTGGACGGATTGACCGGTTTGGGTTAGTAATTAATTTTTAGATTTTTTTGGGCCTAAATATTGATTATTTAGCATTATTTATACACATAATAACTAGTTTTTTAGAGCCTACCTATTGAAATTAGGTAGAGTTTACACATATATGTGGTGGTTAGATCATGAGTATAGCAAAAATTAAATAATGACTAGGATTAGATAAAGATTTATAAATTTTTAATTAGATATATATAGGTTCGGTTTGGTTCGGTTTAGAACGGTTTCGAAAAAATCAAACCGAACCAACCGAACCGAACATCGGTTTGGTAAAAAAAAAACCAAACCAATTGTTTCTTTAAATCGGTTTGTGATAAGCCGGTTTGGTTGGTTTGGTTTGACCGGTTGGATTGGTTTGAACGGTTTAAATGCTCACCCCTACTCCAAAGGTTCCGGAGGATTTGCTGACCAGCCTTTCACAACTTCTCTTAGAAGACCAGATTTGTTTACCGAGTGAGCCGCTACGTTTGTTGATCTCCTAGCAATAGTAGAGGAGATAGACTATGCAAAAGAGACAAGGAAAGGGCATTCAGAAGCAGAGATCTAACTCCAAGGGGTTGGTTTGGTGGTGAAGGGGTTTGCTCCCTATCTTGACTTACTGGTTTCAAACTTTGAAGCTAGCACCCGGAGGAAAAAAAAAATTTCTTTGTAGCCTGTTTGCTAGTTTTGAGATGAGAGAAAAGAAAAGAAGAGAAAAGAAAAGAAGGGAAAACAATTATCCTTCCAATTGTTTGTGAGTTTAAGAAAGAAAAGAAAATATCATTTTTTTTTCTTGTTTGTAAGTTCAGCAGTAAAGAAAATAAAAGACACCCAATTACGTATATACCCTTATACTATACTGTGAATATTCTAACAAAGACTATGAATGTATGATCCTTAAAAAACATGATTTTGTTGGGAAAACAAATTAATTTTCGATAAATCATACAAAATACATAGCATACTAATGTCATAAACCTTACATAGCTGATTAATGTCACCATGTAAAAAAAAAAAAAAAGCCATGAGTTGATTACAAACATCTCAATATCCAAATCTAATTAATGTCACACCAAAAGCAATATAATCAGTTGTGAGTCAACTCTAACATAAAAAACAATCATTTTATTGTAAATAAAAGGGTAAGTTCCTATAAGAAATCCTAAAACCTAAAAGTTATTAAAAATCTAGTCTTCGTTGTCTCAAGGGTAGTATGAACATTATAAAAATGTTACTTATGAGAGTTTCTTTTCTCTCCGTTTCTTCCCAATTTTGGGAGGAAAGATTTAGAGACAAAAGAGGCCCAAACTTTCCTTCATTTTCTCTCCTTAAAAAAACTCACAAACTAAAGAAAATGGAGGAAAAGAGTTACTTTCCTTTCTTTTCCTTCCCTCTCTCTCCTAAAAGAAACTCGCAAACAAGTTATAAGTGCACTAGGCCGATATAGAGAGTGAGCCCTTAAGATCGCCCGGATTGGGAGCTTAGACTCGTTTGATGCTAAAGTTGATCCAAAGATATCCCTTACCATCCAACAAAAAACAAATGGAAAAAAAAAAAAAAGCAGAGATCTAACTTGCTATTCAGCAGTCTATGGCTTACTCTTCAAAGTTTGAACGGTGGAGTTGGAGACGGACTCTAGCATTATATTGGTAGCTCCAGTAACAATTGCTGCGAGAGTACCTTCTTTCAGTAGAGTAGCTTTAGCAATCAAGGGTGAGGAACAGGTGCATGTATTTACCTTTGTTTTTCCTTTTTTTTTTTATTATTATCAGAATTGTAATTCATATAGCTCGTTAGTACGAATCATATATTTACCTATGCTGTGACTGCATAAATTGGATAAATTCCACCATCCATTTACACATAACAAGGGTAAGTGAGGAGCGGAAAATTCTTTGTTGGAATGTGCCTTAGTTCTTAAAAAAAAAATGGAAAAAAGGCTCAAAACAGGAATGCATGAACGTCCAGGCTTGTGCAGCTCCAAGTTTGCAATCCATTTGGGCCCAGCCAAGTACAAAAGCAAAGAAAGATTAGCCCAACCTACCCATAAAGTCCTACCCATAAAGTTTGGCATACAATAAGTAATTTTCAACTACCAAAAAAATTTAAAAGAGCAATGGTAGAGATCCGAAGAAGTCGATCATCAGCGTTACTACTATTAATATTTTTTTATTTAAAAGAAAGAATCAATTGTACGTGACTTTAACTTCCCCGTTTACAAGAAGAAGCATATTATAATTAGCGTCACAATAGAATACGTTATATACATAATAAATTGCTCAATTTGATTACTAATCATCTAAATTTACTATTCATAATAATTCATTTAACTTGGTAAGGTTAGTCAACAACGAATTACTAATCTTGCATGAAAAAAACTTAACTCTTATTTTATGGATGTATTACTATTATGCTTATTGTATGAGTACAATAGTCACGTATAAGTTAACATATTATAATAATCTAAACTAAAATAAAAGAACTTACCTTCATGAATTCGTGTTTTTTTAGTAATTTGGAGATTTAGAATTTGGAAGAATGAAGATGAAACAAAAAAATTAAAAAGAAGAAAATTATGATGGTCGGTGACATAAAGAGTAAAAAACACAACAAAACGAAACTTAATCAATTTATGTTACGATATAGTGACATTTTGGTATCCACGCTAAATATGAATATCTACTACTTAACAATTAAAAAAATTCCCAAAAGTTGAGAGGCTTCAAAGCCTTTTCGCAGCTTCTAGCTAGCCTTGTAGAAGAAAACTCTCACCAGACCACTTGGCTTTTAATTAGTCTATATATCGGCAATTCATTCACATACACCAACCATATTAGAAGAGGAGGAAAAAATTAAAAGATATTGTCATGCTAAAAAATACTGAACATTTTGAAGGAAGCAC
Organism: Escallonia rubra; assembly: GCA_033065855.1. Classification (NCBI taxonomy): domain Eukaryota; kingdom Viridiplantae; phylum Streptophyta; class Magnoliopsida; order Escalloniales; family Escalloniaceae; genus Escallonia; species Escallonia rubra. The sequence continues at coordinate 29,882 of JAVXUO010001963.1, read as the reverse complement.
GTTTTCTTTTTGCTTTTGCTTGTCAGGCCCGAACTACTGTCTACCAAGATTAGGTCGATGAACATGTGCAGCGCTAGCATACCTTTTGTTTTTTGTTTGTGATGGGCCATTCATAGAAATGTGGTGTACACTGTTTTTATTTGTAGACTTGTAGTTATCGTTGTTTCCTGAATTGTACCTATCTGTAAGGCCTTAAGGCCAGATACCTCTTTAATCTTTCTATGCAATTCTCCTATTAACCAAAAAAACCTTTGAAGGAGTGCTATTGCACTGTACACCAACTGCGTTTACTTTATATGGTTGAATATTGCATTATAGTGTTTTACAAGTTTTAAGAGCAAACTTATCAATTATAAAAGGGTGTTAATACTTAATACTACAACGAATGTGGTTAAATTCGCTTCCTTTTGTTAGTAAATTGTGCAAAAGTCACTTTAGTGACAAATTATCCTTACCGTATAGAAACATAAGCAGAGAATTTATCCTCAGCCTATAGAAAAATAATCAATGGCAGACAATTGCATGGGTTGATTCGAACCACCAAATGTATCCGGTGGTTCTAATCAACCCTATACCTGTCACATCAGCCCTTGATCCAACGGCAGAGCTAGGGAATTTCTTAAGGTGGGTATCAAATATCAAAGGAAAAAACTTGAAAATTACTATTTGAGTTTCATTTTTGTCACCGAGGTAACTTATAACGACATTTATTAGCGTAAAAAATGAAGCTCAAATATTCCTTTCATTATTTGGGCTCTAATTTATTCACTAAAGTGGTTATATAGTGACACTTTTAAGACCTACGTGAAGCTCAAATGATGAAAAGTGAAACTCAAATATCACCGCTATTTATTTGTATAAATTTAACTTACAAAATGACAACAAAGGCATTCCCCTTTAGACAATCCTAAAATTTGTTAGGTGAGCATCTTCGTCCATATATGATCTAAAGCACTTAATAGTATATATATAAGAAAGAAAAATAAGAAGCAACAAGTGGGCATATCCCAAGAGTGCCATTTGCTCCCTCTGCCACCAGCTGAATCCAATAGTCCCAGATTTTCTGGTGCAGTCAATCTGGGAACCGTAAATATTTTCTTGTGAAAATGTATATATGCACCCACATGGACTAATTGGACAAAAAATATATATACATATTTGGCTGCTACTACACGAGTTGGAAGAATTTTTCTCCTACGCCATATAGCGACAATTAATGGTCTCTAAATATTTTTAGTGGTTTCTATTTAGTAACGCTAAAAAATATTTTGTTAAGAATTATCACTAAAACTGTTAGCTGAAAAGCTACTGAAGTTAGAAGAAGAATCCTACTAGTGGATTGTAGCCAAAATTTATTCGACTGATTTATTTCCATCACAAATCCTCTTTTCAATGCTAAGTTTGGGGCTAAATCTATGGTTAGATCACTGCCCTTCTATCATGACAAGAGGTATCAGCGGTACTCTTGAACCTCGGTGACAAAGTAATGGGATTTATCCAACAACAATATGAGTTTGGCTACTTTTATTTAGTGACGCTAAAAAAATGCTGCGAATAATTGTCACTGAAAGTGTTAGAAGAAAGGTCACTAGAAAAACATTTAATGACTATTAATTGTCACTATACACGGGGTTGGAGGAAGATTCTTACAACCCGGATAGGAGTCAAAGTTTGTTCTTATATATATAGCTCATCCAAGTTCTTGATTTACTTTCTAGTTTTATGGTAGTTGCGAGCTAGTTCCCGTAGCACCAACGCAGAGCAATTGAACCAGTTACCCATAATTTTCCATCCACTTGACTATAATTTACGGGTATAATGCAAAACTGCTTAACTGCGTAGTGAGATCGCTTTTCAATTCAGTTTTTACTTTTGAGCAAAGTGTCGTAGTGCAGCTTATTAATAATGGCGGATCATAAATTCTGAAAAAAAACGCTATAAGCAAAATTCCAACGAATCAGATACCAATTACGGTGAATCCCAATATCTTAAAAGTGCTTTAAACACATTTATAGCGAAGTCAGGCATTGATCACAATGAATCACATTACTTGGAAACACATTTACGTAGTTTCCTTTGGATTGCAACTACTTAATGAGTTTAAGAGTTTGTAATGGCGTTTTCCATCGTGTTTACATGTAGAGACGTGGATGGCAACTAGTGAACTGCAGAACTTGAAACAGAGCCTAGTAAAATGAGGCTCTCACCCCCCTTTGTTCTGGTGAAAATGCATTTCATGCTGAGGGAAGTGAGGGGAGGGGAGAAGAGAAGTTTCATGAACGCATATATTCTCTCTCCCTCCCACTCTGTCGGCAACTCACGGGTGTCATGAATTCAAGTTAGAATAGAGTTGGTTATGCCCACACCCACCATATTTAATCACTCCTCACTCATGACTCTTCAATGACTTTACCCATATAAAGGCCATAACTTTTCATCTTCCATGCACTCCTCAAGCTCTAATGTGGGTTTGCACAATAATTGATCAAGCCGGTTGGTGCAGTGAAACACACTTTGGAGGTTCCTTTTTGCCAGTGTTGTCGGTGACCAAAAAGGCAGATGCCAAGTGAACGAACCAGATATGGGACAATTCTTGTATTTGATGGACCTGAGTGAGCCAACTGATCCTCCACAAGATTGCAAGGGCTCCCCCGGAAACACATGTTCCGTGGCTGATTGTGATCACAATCATATGGTTTGACCTGTTAAACCACACCACCCACCGGCCCTATAGCCGATGATCTTAAGAAGACATTATTCAGATGAATATTACGAAAACTGAATCTCTCGCGGTTAAAGAAAGTAATATGCGAGCTCTGTCCTGCAAGCGTATTGTACCCTGACAAAATTACGAACATTTAATCGTGTAACCACTGATAAATTATTTGTGACGGTCGAAAATCAACTGAGAGCTTGTATAGATTAATATTACACTTTGAATTCTACTTAGACTGCATTCTGGCATGGGACAATATATGATGGACCCAAATAGGTAGGCTGTCTATTGTGCTTGACATGTATGGCCATGTTGTTTGCTTTCTCCTGCCGTTTGGAAGGAACTACTTGCAGACAAATGTCACATGCCCACCTCTCTCTAATATTATTATACACGAAATCTGCTAAACCATCCAATTTCAAGAGCAACTTGATTGATGGACCATCCATATAAAATACTTTGCTATACAATGGAGATGGTAGCATTAACTACACAAAACTGAAGGGGTACTCACAATCAATGTCCATTTAAGTCAGCACCAGCTCATCAGAAGTCCTAGAACTCTGTCACTTCAAACTAATCACTGTAATTTATGCGCAAAATACAGTTTTGAGAACCTGTGGCAAAATCTATCTGGATAATGAGGGCATTCAAATTGCAATATCAAACCTGGGTATGGTGTAATCAGATGACATGAATGTTCATCTAAGAGAGGGTAGGAAGACTACTACAATTCCTCGCCACGCGTTAAGAGAGATCCAGCTACCCCTCTGTTCCTAACCATAATTTCTGCTGAGAAAAATTTCCTAGATTGGTAGCTCCATTGTCAGAAGAAAGAGACTTGCGTTCTGGTAATCTCTACCCTCCAAAGCAGTAAAAGTTTGGTTCTAAAGACAGAAATTCAAGAGTGAATTCTTTTGGAAATTAGTGCAAGAATTGGTAAATTGGGATTAATCAAAACAAGGACAAGTATAAACAAACAACAGAAGGCTTCCAATTTGCTGGACATATGTCAACTTCATCAATTGAAAACACATCCTAGTAAATCTTTCCCGTCTAAGTACTTCAACTACAAATCAATCTATGAACATTCACAAGTAGGTAGGGTAGAACCGAAAACTGCACCGACACTAGATGAACCGTAACTAAAATTCCGTGTTTGATGTTTGAACGAGACATTCTTCTTACAAAAGAATAGACCATAAAGAGAAGAAAAAAAAAAAAAAAATACCAAAGAATCCCCAGAAAGAAAGTAATTGATATCCAAACAGGGAAAATGGGTAATTGTAATGAACATGACCATTTTCCAATGGCTTCCTCTGCCTCCACCATGTAGTGATCTGTCTGTCCTTTCCACATGATCTGTCCTCCTATCAGGCGGAAACTGAAGCCAGGGTTGGGGGGAGGACAAGCAAGAAGCAGTCTCAGCCCTCGCAATTTCCCCGCTGCTGTTCTATTTTCCATGACGGTCTTAATTCGTATCAGCAGCCCCAAATTGCCTGTATTTAACATATATGCTCCCACAAAGGCGATAAAATTTCCTCTATGCAACCTGCTCACCGATCAAGTCAAGACCAACAAGCAGGAATGATACCCCCTGAAAAAGCAAGAAGTAGAAATGGATTCCCTGAGCAGACAAGAGGCTCCTGGCTGCAGCTGTCAAAAGGAGGAAAGCTAGTGCCAACTCTTTTGTATAAATTCTGTTGTGCTTCTTCTTCCGAGCTTTCTGCTCCTGCCGTCTGATTTCTTCCTGCATTTCTTCTAAATCAGGCACTGAGACACCCCTCTGATGAGTTGGTTCTTTCTCAACTAACGATATAAGATCACCCTCAGAGGAACGTCCGGATTTCTTGGTGACTACCCATTCATATGCACTACCCAGTTGAAATAGGCCCGAAATCATTGCATTAAACTTGGTGACAGACATAGTATTTTCAAAAAGAAGATAAGGCACAATGAAGGGAAACGATTTTGGAGCTGGGAGTATGTTGAGAAATGACATGGTAGCTGGAATATAACAGACAACCCATGACGGCAGGGTAGCCTCGGGTATGAACATTGTCATGGGGAGGATAATGCAGAATAGGGTGAACGAATAAAACGGCAGTATCAGCTTTCTTAGCAGGAAGAAAAGAAAAATCATATTGGTTTTCTTCCAAATACTGATCTGCACCACCACAAGTTGTAACCAGAATAATGTCAGCACATATTATCATCCAACCATATCAAATATAAAGCAGGATACATAACGTATACAAGCAACAAAATGTCTGCAAGTTGAATACCTTTGATCGGATAATATCTGGCAAACAGAGCCGAAACAACTGCATAGGTCCAGAATGCCATCTATGCTGTTGTTTACGGTATGCTTCATAAGATTCTGGTAGCTCACATTGGCACTGTTAATATGAAGCAATCAATGATCAATTCACAAACAATTTACCTAGAGAAAGTTTGATGCAATCAAATCAAAGGGATGAAGTCAATTACCTCCACATCATTCAGGAATACGAATTTCCATCCATTGAGATGAGCTCGGACAGCAATGTCCATATCCTCAACCGTCGTCCTCTCCAACCAACCACCAGAGTCCTCCAACGCCTTTATCCTCCAGACACCGGCAGTCCCATTGAATCCAAAGAAATCCAGGAAAATCCCATTCACCTGTTGCTCCACTTCAAAATGGAAAGCCAAATTAATGTGTTGCAGCCTTGTTAGCAGGTTCTCATCCTTATTTACAAATGACCATCTTGCCTGTACCAGCCCTAGTTCCTCATTGTCCTACAATAAAGGATATTGACATCAAATTAGAAAGATTACCATAAAGTGCGGTATAGAGAGTCAAAAAAGGCAGGGATATGCATGAGCTTAATGGTTACTTGAACAAGCAGACAGGTTTCTGCGTTTCAAACACAATGGAGCGTGTTTAAAAGCTGCACTACGGCTCAATAGCTAACAAGCACATGTAGGATCTACAAAGAAACACATCCCAAATGTAACGCCATACAAACACACACATGCTCATGTGATCACTCATCAAACTATTGGTGTATTTCACTAAGTTCAAATACAGGATAGAGGTAGTATTCAAAAAACAGACACGAGACACGCACACGCACACGCACAGGATAGTCAAGTGTTAAATACCTTGAAATGGGGAACTGTTCTTTTGAGAAAATCAGGGTTGGGCTGAAAATCAGCATCGAAAATGGCAACAAACTCATAGTCTCTGACATAGCTACAATTCATAGCAGACTTGAGATTGCCAGCTTTGTACCCCTCTCTGATCACCCGGTGCCGATACACAATGTTGGCGTCCTCCCTCTGCCATTTATGTACCTCCTCTTTGATCAACAGCTGCGTCGTCGGGTCGTCCGAATCATCCAAAACTTGAATCAACAGTTTCCCTTTTGGCCACTCTAAATTGCAAACGGCAGCAATAGATTGCTGATAAACCTGATTTACACACATGCACTCCAAATTCATATCAACACAATCTCTTACAAGCAAAACAGTAAATTAAGCAGATTCACCTTAAGAAGTGAAATGGGTAAATACGAAAAACTGTAATTTAAGCAAATTTACCTTCAAGAGGGAAGTGGGCTTAACAAGAAAACTATGGTATGCAAACTTACACAATAAGAAATAAATGGGTGATGTTGAAAGAATTTACCTCCTTTTCATTGCACATGGGGATCTGAACAAGAACCATTGGGAAGAAACCACCGCCATCACCAGATTCCAGATCTACTGCGCCTTGTTTAGGCACAGGCTTGATCTTCTTGAACTTAACCCAGAAACAACCCAAGCAAAGGACTAACCTATCCACACTCTGAATAAGGAAGAGCACGATACATGCATTGGCAAGGAATTGCAGAGGAGGAGCAAGATATTCCACCCTAATCAAAACCCACCTAGAATAGAGCGAGCCAAACACGTCCTTAACAGACAATGGGCTGTTTGTCAGGTTATACAGATACTGTAAATGGAGATCCGGTGCACCAAAATGCCAGCCCTTGTAATATGCAGCTACCTCAAACCCTAATAACAAAACGGACAGCCAAAGGAATGCCTTTATACAGGAGTAGAACCGGGTCTTCACCGTCCTGCCCTCTGCACCGCCGGCGGCGGCGGCGTCGTTGTCGGTCCTCCCGGCGGTGATGCGGCGGCGCACCGCGGCGGTGAGTCCGAAGATTGCGGAGGCAATGGAGGTGAGGCAGCCGGCGGCCTTGTGGGCCTTGAGGAGTAGGACCCACGTGAGCTGCTTGGCGTTCTTGTTGCGCCGCTTGTTGTCGGCGGCCATCGGAACGCCGCCGTTCTGGAGGAAATCGTCGTCGGTGGGGCCCTCCAGCTCATCAATCGACCAGTTGTTGGGGTTTTGAAGCTTGACCACCACCGGAGTTCCCTTGTGGGTCTCTTTCTCCCACCAATCGAACGACGGTGCCATTTTTCCGGCTGTCCCGAAAGAGACCCACTTCATGAACCACCCGAATAAAGCCTCAAAAATCAAATATTTGGAGTTGCAGAGTTCAAATGGCACAAATGTGAGGAAACCCAGAGATCTTTTTCAGATTTTTTTGAGAGAAGTGAGCAAATTTCCGGTGTCCCTGAATGAGAGACCCACTCCCAAGAATCCCAACCCAAGGCCCTAAGAAAAAACCAAATCTTTGGTGCTGCAGAGCTGAGATGAGGATGAATGTGACAAAACCCAGAAAAATCCTTGGGAAAAGAAAATGAGAAACTGCTATGATCCCATTGTGAGAGATGAGAGAGGAACCGGATGAAGAGAGAGAGACGCGTGGAGGAGGAATGAAGCTAGGCGTCTCTCATTCATGGCTAGTTTTATACTGTAGTATTAAGCGAATATGGTGTGTAGAGAGAGTGAGAGGAAGGAGGGAGAGGGGGGCTGTGGTGGTTGGGTGGAGCTAGGGGGTCGGCCTGGGGTGTGGGGGGTGGGGGTGTATGACTAGAAAGATGAGTCCAAAAGATCACCCATTCAATTACAGCTTGCAAGAGATTATTACCAATTGGTAATAAGGAAAGAGCAAAGTGTGAAAATAATGAAAGTGTTGGTAACAGCTCAACACGTTTTCGTTTGATTGATTTAAGATTTCCAGAATCAAAAGCCTAAACCAGACACAGAATTCCAAATGCTACTGCTCAACATAAAAAAAAAATTGACAGCACCTTCCATGTCCATATCATTATCACCACCTTTCACAAAGCAACAGAATTAAAGGAAAACCCCTAAATTCAAACACCAAAATCTCACGTCAAAAGGACCCTTAAACGATGAATTGAAAAGGAGATATATAGGGTTCCGACAAAGGTTTGTGCTCTATTTCTTTTTAATTTCTTTTTTTTCTCCCACCAACTACATGAAAGTAATCAAAAAAGGTTCAAGGACGCAAGCCCAGATCCCCAGAATTAAGGGGAAAAAAGAAACGAGAGAACCCAATAACCCAGAAATGTGGCAATAAGAAGGGATTTCTTCACTGTAATATGGAAGAAGCTTCCTAAAAACATTTTCTGATTCTCCTTCCGGGTCTTTGATTTTTCACCGCGTCCGAATCTAAACAGCTGTAATTATCCTAATCCAGGTCTTATTTAATGCAGAAACAATCAATTAAAAGAAATCTGTTTTTCTTTTCACACACGAAAGGCACCGGAAAGGAGAGAGAAAGAGAGCAGAGGAGTGTGTGACGATCAAACAACCAATAAAGTTGCATTTTTATTTTTGTTTTCACGTTTATTATGTGTTTTGTCTTCATTTTTTATTTTGCTTTTTTCTTCATGTGATTGGTCAGAGGTTGGAGAGGAAACCATGGCCGTGTCAGCTGTGGGATGAAGTGATGACCAAGTCTGCCTTAGTAAAGAGGTGAAATGCTGTTATGTGTGTTTTTGCTTTTGACTGGCTGCGGCATATACGCTTGACCAAACACAATTAACAAGCCACAAAAGTACTTCTCAGTTTCTTTTTTCAAACCACGCGTATTTTATATATTTTATGGTGAGTCACACAACCCTTCTACATATGTCGTTCTGTATACAGTTTAATAAAAAAGGTAACGATTGTGTTCATAAAACAAATAGATCCCGTTAATGCAATGTTTGTTTGGCCGAGCCATCCGCACCGATATTAGTTTCCCTGATTTACCTCAACAATATTGAAGTTATCTTTACATAAAATAATGTTTATGTAGTTACACAAACCTCCAGCTACCTTCTCTTCGATTTTTTCCTTTTGTAACGCTGATAAATTTTTCTTGTCCCCATGCATTCCACTTCCATTAGATTAAAATTTGCACAGGAAAAGAAGAAGCCTTCACGACAAGGCTATCGCACCCAGAGAAACACGATCTATAAACACATGTAACTATGAGTGAGTTTGGATATCAATACAACAATGTTGGAAAAGCAAAAGTCGCTAAGTTAAAGCTTTTTTTTACCAATCAGTTCTTAATATCAAAGTACACTAAACTTTTGTTAAAGTAATATACGGCTACAAAATTAAATGATACAACTACCTTGAAGCACACATTACTTTAACACAGAAGCCACGCCTTAAAACCCATCTTTTCAATTTGTCATGGTAGAAGTAATTCAACCCAAGTTATAAATCAGGATTAGCATAATGAAATCTTTCAAAAAGATAAATTTGCCTACCCCCAAAAAAGAAAAGAACTTAGATGAGGTGTGCATGGTCGGAAATAACCTCTCCTAGTAACTCGGTCACCGACAATTTGTGTGGAAGGCAGCTGAAAAAGCAATGTCCAGTTTGGGGAAACCAGCTGCCTCAGAACATCGAGTACATTATCGACCATCGTACTTACTCTACATCTACTGGGTAATATCCAACGTGGAACATATTTTTCAAATTGTAGGGCCCGATGACTGGTCAAAAACCGGTGGCTACACATGCGTCCATATTTACCAGTTGTACAGTAGCGAAACCTGGCTAAGGAGCAAATTTTTTTATTTTTTTTTATAATATTTTATTTGTTTTTATTTTGGGTTAATTACACCTATGTCCCTGAGGTTTGGGAGTAATTACACGCGAGGACACAAAGTTTTAAAATGTAACATACGTGACCAAAAACGTTAAAAAAGGTATCACTTTTATCCAACCGTCAGTATTCCGTCCAAAAAGTGTAATTTTCGTCATTACGTATTTTGAAAATGGCAATACTACCCCTGTACAGTATATCGTGAATAATTTGATATCCTAATTTTCTCTTTCCACAATTTAAACCTTAAATCTGAAGTCACCGCCAGCAGCCCCCCTCCGCCGCCCCACGCCGCCAAAACCACCCCACCACGCGCGGTAAGCCCTTGGCAAACCCAAGCTGCCGAGACGCCTCCGGCAAGTGCCTTGGCAAACCCACGCCGCCGGCAGTCCCCCTCGCCCCATCATCCGACAAACTTGCCCCACCACGCCGGCAAGCCCTTGGCGAGGGAGGGAGGAAGACTGGATGGGAAGGAGACAGATCTGGCCATTGCAACGACGGCGATCGCACCGGTGGGCTTGATGGTGCAAGCCCATCGTGGTGGTGATGGCGCTGCCTTGATGGTGGTCACGGTGGCGTGTATCTCGAATGAGGAGGCCAATGTCGCGACGTAGCTCGGTGATGCTTGCGATCTCAGACGGCGCGGGGTACGGAGGTAGGTCGCGCGGTGATGGTGGCGATCGGTATGGCGACAGGCAGATCCGGAGTGAGACCGTGATCTTGCGGCGCCAGTGCCTCGCTGGAGAGCCTGCTACTGCGCCGGTGCCTTGCCGGGGTTGTGGGCATGACGGGGTGGGCGGGTGACGGGGAAGGGGGAGGCAGACGGCATGGGGGCGGGGGTGTGGGGAGAGGAAGAGGCAAACGGCGTGAGGGGGGCGTGGGGGGGGGGTGGGGAGAGGAAGAATAAACAGTAAATTAAGTGAGTAATTGTAACGCCCCAGATTTATTTACGGAGCGTTAATGCCAAATATACAGAGATCATATAAAATTCCATAATTATCAGAAGACTTCAAATTGGTAAATCAGAGCATACACTATAATCCCAAACGAAACAATATCGAAAGTCCCCCAAACGAAAATCAGAAAACCTTAAAATATCAGAAATATCCCAAACGGTCAATCAGAGCATTCACTAATAACTCCAAGAGTACATCAATAACTGTCATAGGGGCCAAAACTTTATACAATCCGAAAATTTACTCCAACACGGAGTTTCAAAACGAAACCTAAACGATACCAACTTGTCCTAATTAAATACACTTAAATGTCAATACTAACTCTGAAATAAGGCAGCTACTTTGGTCACACAGCTAGCCCTTCAAAACTGAAATCCCACCTACTAAATACCTGAAAGGAAAAACAATAAGGGAATGAGCCAAATGCCCAGTAAGGTCGCTCAAAGGACCAATCAGTCGGAACCCAAAGATAACAGATAAACGAAATTTCGGAAACACCAAATTTGTTTTAACGGAACAGATAATCAAACCAGATTTTTTTTTGATTGTCAAAACGCTTCTGAATACAAAAACAGACACAAAGGTTTCAACAGACAATATTTCAAAGGCACACCAATTTCGACTGAATTGAGGTCAGACCAAATTCAAATGTCAAATTATATCAGAGTACAGAAATAGACACTAGACATGTCAGACCGAAAATCATATGCCAAAATATATCAGAGTTCGGAAACAGATAGTATCGAAACAGACACTAGAGATGTCAGACCGAATATCATATGCCAAAATATATCAGAGTTCAGAGACAGACACTATCGGACCAAATATCAAATATCAAAATACATCTGAGTTCGGAAACAGATAGTATCGAAACAGACACTAGAGATGTCAGACCGAATATCATATGCCAAAATATATCAGAGTTCGGAAACAGACACTATCGGACCAAATATCAAATATCAAAATACATCTGAGTTTGGAAACAGATAGTATCGAAACAGACACTAGAGATGTCAGACCGAATATCATATGCCAAAATATATCAGAGTTCGGAAACAGACACTATCGGACCAAATATCAAATATCAAAATACATCTGAGTTCGGAAACAGACAGTATCGAAACAGACACTAGAGAGTAGACCTGGCAAAATGTTGCCCGGACCCGTTACCCGGACCGTACCCGGTCCAAAATGCCGGGTACGGGTAGCTATTTTCATTACCCGCAGAAATCGTACCCGTACCCGAACCGACCCGTAAATTTTGGGTAAATCCGGGTCGGGTACGGATTACCCGGGCTACCCGGTTTTTTCTATATAAATCTTAGGGTTTTCTGGTTCTACACTTCTTTTCTCTCATTCTTTCCAGCCCCTCTGCGATTCTACGCCGCTACCTCCCCTCTCTCCCTCCCTCCCTCCCTCTCGATCGACATCACTCTACGGTCTCTACCTCGCGACGCCGCTCTCCCGCGCCTGTCAGATCCATCGACGGCAGCTGCTCCACAGCAACTTGACGGCCAGCTACTCGACTGTAGCGTATCGAGCTCGCAGCTGGGGCTGTTACATCGACGTCCTTCTCTCTCTCGACATCACTCTACCTCGCGACGCCGCTCTCCCGCCCCTGTCAGATCCATCGACGGCAGCTACTCCACAGCAACTCGACGTCCTTCTCACGCTCCGCCGCCACAGCTCCTTCGATCAGATCCGCCACCGCTCCGTGGCCACCATCTCTGTCTTAGCCGCTAGATTTACTTGTATTATTTGTTTTTAAGTCTTTTGTGTGTATTTAAGTATTTTGTTGGTAGTGTTTTTTCTCAGATCTGCCTTTGTAGGTGATTTTTGGGCATTTGTGTTCAGTTATTATTGTATGTTTGTGTTTGGAGATGATAGGGGTTATTATTCCCCCCCAGATCTGCTTGATTTATTTCTCTAAATGATTTTCGGGCATTTGTGTAATTGTATCTGTGTTTGAAGCTTGGAGTTGAGACGATAGAGTTATTTGAGAATTGAATCTGAGATGATTAATGTAATCAGAAAGTAGTTGTTGAGATGATTAATGTAATCAGAAAACAGGCTTAAGAAAAATAGTCCAGTAAATGTTTATTCAAAAAAAATAATTATTTAATTAATATTTACCCGCGGGTAATACCTTACCCGCAAGGGTAAGGTACGGATCCCCAAAAAACCTACCCGAAAAAAGCCGGGTAAAATTTATCCGATCCGTTTTTACCCGGATCCGAACGGTTTTTACCCGTACCCGGGCGGGTAGACCCGTTTGCCAGGTCTACTAGAGAGCCATTCAGAAAGTGGTCACATACGTCACTCCTGACATATGAGGCCGGTTCGGAAAGTAAGATCGCGATCTCTAGCTCAACTCCCCTGAGCTAGCCCACGTTTCAATCCACGTGGGTAAGTCGGAAATAAGTCACATACATTGTGACATGGCTCATAAAGTCACCAAAACCAAATCTCAAAATAACCGTTATCAAATATCAGACAAATCAAACCATATTCAGAAGTTCCAAAATCACATTATCAAACAACGAACTCGTCAACCAATAAGTGGAGTTCACGAAAATAATAACGATCATAAATCACTGAAACGACAATATCAATACGTCAATATTCTGAGGTCAAACAAATCGGACGGAATTTGATTTTTTCATAAATCATAGAATTGACAACAAGTCATTCTTAACAAAGTTCAAAACAAAAACGAGACGAAGAATCATTTATCCCCATATGAAGAGGCTCGGATTTCAAAAGAAAAGAATCTAAAGACTTACATGAGCGATTGGTCCATCGCGGATTCGAATTTCAAAAGTAAACACTTACCTTAATCAAGCCTCTTGAGAGTCACAAATCCTTAAGCTCCTCCTTAGAGCTTCCAAATTTTCCAAGCCATCTTCTTCAATCTCTCTCTTTCTCTTCATCTTCCTCTCTCTCTCTCTCTCTCTTACAAGGAGAAGAAAAGAAACAGAGAATCCCCCAAAAAGGCTATAAATGGAAATAGAACACTATTTATATAGAGGGACAAAAATTTAAGTTTGCATTCGAATGAACCACTTTGAGTCGACTAAAACACACTTTGAGTCGACTGAAACACAAACTTTGAGTCGAATGAATTTTTTTTTTACTTTCAGTCGACTAAAACACCACTTTTAGTCGAATCAAACACTTTAAGTCGACTAAAAGTCACTTTTAGTCGAATCAAACACTTTAAGTCGACTAAAACTCGCTTTTAGTCGAATCTTTCCAAAAACACTGTTCACAAAACACTGTTCAAAATCAATGTTCACATTTACTGTTCAAAATCACTGTTCATAATTACTGTTCAAAAATCACTGTTCATCGACCAAACTTTTAGTCGACTGAAATCACACTTTTAGTCGACTAAAACATTTAAATTCGACTGAAACCCTTAAATTCGACTAAAAGTCCAGAAAACCATTTTTACACAATTGAAACACTTTTTAGTCGACCGAAACACTCTTTTAGTCGACTAAAACCTTTTAAATTCGACTAAAACTTCAGAAAATCATTTTTATTCAAAGCCAAAATATTTTCCTTCGACCGAATATTTCAGAACTCAAAAACTTTATAATCAATAAGTTTTGATTCGAATGAAACCACTTTCATTGAACCGGAAATTTCAGAAACAGTCTCAATTCATTTTCTTAATGTTAACAAAAGACCACAAACTTAATTAATCAAAAATATTATTTTCGCACAAGGAAAAGAAAATTTCGGGGTATTACAGTAATTTATTTTAAAGTCAGGGGCAATCAAGTTTTTTTGTCAAAACCGATAAGTATTTTTGTATTCCATTTGTCAATGGACATAAGTGTTACATTTTGAAATTTTGTGTCCTCGCGTGTAATTACCCCCAAACCTCAGGGATATAGGTGTAATTAGCCCAAAAAAAATTTTGTGACGTGTGTCAATTTACCAGAACAGTATGAAGTCTGAACACACGGCCGTGTACTGGGGATAAGGGGTAACAGAGACATTTCGGAGGTACACTTGGCTACACACAACAGCATCATTCTGAACACCACCACCGTTCCACACAACACCACCGTCGCAAGCCCAACACATTCCACAATTTCGCCGAAAACCACCATTCCAACTCTGCTACCTTTCCACACCACCGATCAACGTGCCACACTGTTCCTGACCTCATCTTCCTCACCCCATGTTCTCCGAGATTCCCACACTGCCCTTTGCCCACCAAAACCCACAGTTGCCAACACCACCGCTATCGCCATTGTTACGCTACAACCAGTACCGCCATCGCCACCAAACCACCCAAATGAGCTACCGTATTTCGACTACAGACTGTCTGCACCTTCGACAACCATTCCAAATTCGACCATTAAAGCGGAGCCTTCAGTGAGTTTGTTTGGGTGAGCCGCTAAAGGATTTCAAATCTAATTTCTGAATCATGTGGGCTTCGATATTGTCATCATGGAGCCGTGATTTCGTATTGAGGAAGAGAATTATAGTGAATTTGCTATATTAATTCAATATAATTCTGACGGTGAAGGAGCTGATCGTGGAACAAGTCTGAAGGTGGTCGGGTGTTTGGCAAGGTGGTGACGATGGCGGCCTTGACGATGATGACGGTGGCGGGGCGAGGGGTGGCTTGGTTTTTGATAGTGAATTTGCTAGTTCGTGCTGGTTAGCCGACATGTTGGTGGTTGGTTTGCCGCAATGGTGGTGATGGTAGGGTTTTTGGTGCCGTGACAGAGGTATCGCCGTGATGATGGTGGTGGGTGGTGGGTGTTGGGCTGGTGGGATAGTGGTGGACCTCGTGGTGCTTCAGTAGAGAGAGGGGTTTGCCATTAATGAACCTTTATTTTGCGTGTGCATGTGATCTCTTTTAATGAAAAAAATTGACGGGACATCAGCAGATATGATATTTTTTTTACAGGAGAATTTTCATGGTTGCATGAATAATCATACTACTATCCATAAAAATAAAATAATTAATAATGAAAACAGGGCTGATAATAAATTTAACTTATAAAATTTTAAGACTTCGTAAATAACTCAAACAATAGAGACGAAACAGCAAAATAAGCCTTAAAATTTATCGAGAATCTTAAAGTACTAGGCAGATGGTCGAAGTCCAACTCACGCGGACATTATATGGGTGTATGGCTGCAAACAAAATGGCCTTTAGTTTCATCAACGATACATAATTACAATTGATGACGTTGAACATTGTATGACCAAAGAGTTCCATTCATTTTTATTTTATTTTTTGAAATAATCAGAATTATAATTTATATGTCATCTACTACGGGAATTCAAGCTCGAAACTTTGAAGTTATTTTCAAGGTCTTTACCACTTCACCCACCCCGTAGAATTGAGTTCCATCCATGTTGCTGTAGTTTCTTATTGTTTTTTCCTTAATCCTTGTTGGCCTAAATTTTTTCACAGTTTTGTGTATGCATCCCAAACGTGCATACTCGTCTACTCGGGAATGACTAATTTAAAAGGTAATATTTTTAGCGTTTGAGCATTACAAATATCATTATATTAATTATCTACTTCGTGGTATTATATATGCAATACGCATATGTTTGGAATTGATTCTTAAAAGCGAATTTTAGATTTAAATCTTAAGCAATGGATAATATTTGGATATAAAGTATTAAAAACAGTTTTAATTCGACAAAATGACCTAAAATTTACGATTTGAGTAAAAGGTGCCAAAGGCTTTGTGGTTAAAAGGAAATTGTTGGTACTAAACTTGAACAAACCCCTGCTTATGCAAAAGCGATTAATCCATAATCCTTATCTTCTGAAATCAGGTTTATCAGTTTTTTGGTTTTCAAAATCTACTTTAATTTGTAATTTTATCTAACACCTAACAACCTAATCATCCAAATTTAATCAATTAGCCATTACAAAATCAATCTGAAACAGAGTATAAAGCAAATTGAAGCTCTAATGTTGATTCTAAATCATCATTTTGGTAAAGAATGAATGGCTTTGCAGCCTTCGCTTGAAATTTTATTTTGCAATAACAAAGGGGGTCAAGCTTTATTGTCAAAAGTAATAACAAAGGGGGTGCCTTGCCTAGAACTGTGGGGGGAATCCTCGGACACACATAGGCTGTCAAGTGACCGCGGATGGTTTTTGGTTTTGACACGACTCACCGAGAGGACAAAGATCTCTCAAGCACGTGGAGGACGAAGGCATGATGGGCGGAGATTAGGACACGTGGTTTCTAGGTGGTCAACTTGCCATGCCACTCGCTATCGAACAGCCTGTCCGCCAGCGCCGGCAGGCGGCGACCAACGCAATCGCCCTTTTGATCTCCTGTCGTGCCTCCAGGTACGTACTAGCCCGCAATTACCGCTCATCACCCTCCCCTCTTTGTCTATTTTTTTTTTCTCCCTCTTTGCTTGTGGTTTCGCAATGGAGGATAGTTCTGTTTTTTCCTTCTCGGTTATTTTGTGGTGTGCCAGATACGTCGCATTGGTATGATGTTTACCTCATTTTTTTTTATTCGAAAGACAAGTCTTCTTTAAGTGATGCGTAGTTGTTGAGACGCTTGATTCTTGAAAAGATGTTTTTTATGCATCAATGCGGAATTGAACTTTTCAAGTGCTCGAAGAGGGCGTAAAAACATGAGGATGACGTTATAAGTACGATCTACTCTCTTGTTATAAATTTGGGCAGTAATTAAGAGATGCACGTCACTGACCATTATAAATTTGACTTGTGTATATGAGTTTAGAGCTCCTTATGAATAATGTGTTCTTGTGTGTTGATTGCTTCGTGCTAAACGTCTACTGTTCAATTAAGCTCGTAAGGAATACTTGCTGCATTTTTCATAAGGAAATGCAAAGTTAGCTTTCAAACTAGTACAATATTCCAGAGGGGACCATAAGTTGCCAACAACTTTTTCATTTTACACGGCTCGAGAGCTATACGGACTTGCACGTAACTGACCATTATAAACTTATGAAAGGTTTGACCACCTATATTTCAAAAATATCCTCGTTTTAAAGAATTCACATTCATAATATGACAGGGTTGACCATAAGCTCATTGTTCAAGAGAGAAAATGTCAGTGTTTTTAAACACAGTGACAACCTCAAATTCGTATAATGATCTTTATAATTTTAATACAAAAAGAGTGTACGTATACCAAAATAGGATTGACACTCGTTGGTGAAGAGCACATTTTTCCTCGGTCCAGTCAAAAGTTCTTGAGCGATAACATGTTACTATACTTATCTATTTTTCTTGATTTTAAAGAATGTGCTCTTCACAAACACCATATCCTCCACCACAAACACCACCCTAGATACACATATCCTCCGCCGCCCAACAACCATCACGACACACACACACATGACCATCACCATCACCACCACAAACCATCGACGATAGAAGCCCTCCTTTCACCATTTTAGACCCACAACCACATGCACATACATCTGCACACACATTACATCTGTGCATGCAGACTGGTGAGTGTGTGAGCGCAGACAAGGGCGGACCACCCACCTGACCGGTGGGGGCCATGGCACCCCCCATTTTTTGGAAAATTTTCTTTTTGATATATATAGATAGTGCATAAATATATTTATATAAATTACAAAAATGCCGTTATAATAATTAATTAAGATTTTATTTTGTTGTGTTATTTACTCTTTGTGCCACCGATCATCATATATTTGTCTTTTTCATTTCCTTGTTCGATCTTCACTCTTCTAAATTCTAAAACTTCATATTACCAAAAAAAAAAAAAAATTTAAGTCAAGATTAGTTATTATTATTTTTTTTGAGTTTAAATTTTTATACATATGTGAACTTATATGTTACTATTGTACTCATACAATTGATAATAACATTAGTAAATTCTTTCGTGTAAGTTTAGTAATTTGTTATTACTAATATTATCAAGTAAAATAAATCACTTTGAATAGTAAAATTATATGATTAGTAGTCAAATTGAGCAGGTATTTTGTATATAGTGATGTTAATTACATTATGTTTCTGATTTGTCATGTGTTCATGTAAACTTGAACCTTCTAAAATTCTTTTAAGTGAGCCATTATTATTAATTGTTTTTGACTTTTTGGCCCCCCGCGATTAGACTTTCTGGATCCGTCCTTGAGCGCAGGTGTCTGTGTGCATGTATGTATGCATGCACGTGTGTGCCTGAGTGTATGCGTATCTGCATATCTCTCTACGTGGAAGAAAGGGCGAGGAAGAGGATGGACGACTTGGGCATGATACTGTCGTTGGTTTTCTCGATCCCCTGTCGCCCAAGGACGCACCAGCGAATGGCGACAGGAAAGTGGGGAAGACATGATTTTGATGCTAAGAATGGCAATACGTAAAATGGCACACACTCACACACAAATCTCCACATGCAGAAATGTGCAGAGAAAGAAGGGGGAGAGATCGATACGTATATACGTATGTATGTATTAAAGGGTAGTATTGGCAATTTCAACGTCAGCCAAAACCAATACTTAGGGTCATGTTATCCCTAACGTTAGGAAAATCCGATAGCTACCCGTGTCTACTTAGTGAAAACTGTGTCTTTAATTATAATGTACCCCTTATCACAAAGCGTTTAGTGATATTATTTTTAAGAATTTCGGATCATTACAACAGTGATTTGAAGATAATTAAACACAATATCAAAAATTGCAAAGGTCAATCCAATGGTCTTAGACATACTTCTTCAAGAGTCCAGAACTGCTGAACACTTTCTCTAATATTCCAAAGATGGAAGGGATAAACTGCAGCAAGTTAATAGTGTACAAGGATGCATCTGGGCATCAACAATGCTTTGTGGTACCAAAAGAATTTATGACTATACAGCAAAGCATTACCTTTAACACAACTTTAGCTAATGCATTTAATGTATAGAAAGTCTTAGAAATCAATCTTCTTGCCCCAAAAAAAGAAAAAGAACAAAGGAGCAGCTGCAAGGTAGGCATATTCCAAACCTTCACTTTGCCAGTTAGTAGATGCCTTTCATTATTCGTTGTTTTTGTTAAAGCACTGCTCCGGTGGATGTGCTAATTTTATCCAAAGCATACCTCCTGCAATCCAAGCCTTTCCCCTTCCCTTATTTGGCTTCTTTAATGAAGCAAACAACAAAACTCTTAACTCAAGGCATTAACTAGGTTACCATGTTAGCAATCACATAACACATCAGGGTCGAATCCCTATGTTGCAATCGTAAACTTTAACGATAAAAAGTTGTAACCATAAAAGTTTAGCAATAACAATAAAATATATTTAGTAACAATCTTTTCTCGCTTCGGCTGTTGTATCGCACGTACGATAACACGGAAATTCATACTACAATAATAACAAGAAAAACCATTTAGTCAAATCCAAAATTCAAGCTGCATCAAACTCACAAAGGAGTCCAAGGAATAGTATGAAGAAGTAGGCAAGTCAATGTAATTTAGTGGCCTCACTTAGGGGAATAGTCCAAGGAATAATGTCTTGAGGTTTCATGGATGACAGCCCTCCATATAATGTTGCTTTTTTATTTCTTTTATCAAGGACAATAGAGAGGGTTACAGAATCTTGCAATTGTTAATAGAACAGTGCACATCAGATTATCAGAGGAAGCATGAAAGGGAAATTAAAAGGAAGTAAAGAAAGAAAGGAGAAAGTGGCTGTCACTGGGTCGTAGGGTCCTCCTGGGAGTTGCTTTTTAATTTTTTTTTCTTTTCTAATGATTGTATTAGGTGTTAATTAAGGCCCCTGGTTTCAGATCTATTAACAACTAATTGCTTTGTTAGTCATGATCAGACAATCGTCATGGAAGCACACCTAGGCGGTCTATCATTATTATAAATTAGACACGTACACCTAATGGTTGCACGTAATTGGTTAATCTAATCATGATTAGGTGTTAATGGGTAATGGCAACTTGTAACACTCTTTATCGGTCCGTTTGGACTGACTGGACGACCAATGCTTACACTGCAACACACCTGCAGTTTTTTTTTATGGTTGCATTAAGGGTATTTGTAGATATTTTATTAGTCTTTCGTGATATGACATGGTCAGCGTGGTCGGCGCGAGCTATATGCTGCATTGTAAGTCTTTGGTCGATGAGTCTCTCGTAATACGGCGTGATTATTTTTTCATACCCGCAAAACGAATTCTGTTGACGACTAACGGCATGACTATATCGAGAGTTACAGAGTCAATACTCGGGACTAAAACTAAACTGGCAAAAATGACATTTTTTGACAAGTAAAACGTGAGTTTGCAAGAGAACGACTGTTTGTCCGTTTACGAAATGTATAACCAATTTTCATGTGGCATCAATTAATGGCTTCATCCCTCTTCACTTGGTTCTTGTTTGTTTCGATTTGGGACAGTGCAACAACTTTGCACATGTGCAACGTCCTTGGTTTCTATTTTTATAAACCTTTGTCTGAAAGGGGTACTCCCTTGACATGTGACTGCGTGGTTGATGGGGCAATCTTTAGGTCCGTGCAGCTTCCTTATACTTGGCTCTCTCATGTACTCTGATAATTCTTTTAATGCATCATTATGCACCACCCTGGTAAAATTTAATTAAAGAGGTGAATAAAAAGTTGTCCATTTATTTCCAAGTCCAAAAAAATCTTCCTCTGTGTCGGTTTTGGTCTGTTAGCCACATGGAGAGTTAATGGTCCTTAAAAACGCAAGTAATGTGTTACAAGGAGACCGCGCTAACAATTTTTCCTTCCGCTTATCGTTTTTAAGTAGGAAGTATTGAGCGATTCGTGATCAATAGCGATGACAATCTCGAATCACTCAATATCTGGGCTACTGTTGAGGGAGGGCGTCCTTATGATAAAATTTTTTTTGAACTTCCAAGTATAACACTTCATAATATATTAACTTCAAATTAATGAATAGTCCATCCAAAATCATTGTTGGAATTTTTTAACATTTGATAAAGCTCCACGCAACTATAATATTGAACTTTCTTCTTGATTTTCATTGTTCCAGCCGCTCCGCCAAAATATCCGACCGTCAATATTCTGACTCCATTTCTAACTATTCATTCCTTCTCTATCTTCCATTTTTCATGCTAAACCAAGTTTCCTTTTCATTTACCTTCTGTAATTTGTACCGATTATATACATATATAGCAAATACATAATTCGGCGTCTCTCACAAGCTAGCGGTTCTTTCCCTCTACTTGTTACTTTCGTTATATGCATACAAGTATTCATTTATTTTCTAAATCTATTTTGATAATTTTGCATG
This sequence comes from Escallonia rubra, assembly GCA_033065855.1. Lineage (NCBI taxonomy): Eukaryota > Viridiplantae > Streptophyta > Magnoliopsida > Escalloniales > Escalloniaceae > Escallonia > Escallonia rubra. The sequence goes on along the minus strand of JAVXUO010001963.1, from coordinate 7,943 downwards.
TTGTGCGATATGAGTTCAATAAAAGAATTTGGTCATATAAGAAGTACATATTTTCCAACACGAACAACTATATATTTAGAGAGTTTGAGCAAAAGACAGACCTCGTTAGACTGCTTCTAAGAGGGACATCGTGCTGCCGTCCTACCTAACAGTCTGTAGTCATGTATCAATTAACAGTGGGAAGCATCTGGGTGAGCTATCGTCTTCATATCTTATGATTCAATTCATATTCTGATGTTGAGTGAAATATCAGTAACATGCATGCACTTGTTTTTCTTGATCTCCTATTCAATAATTGACTCAACTTCAGCCACATCAGAGATGAAAGCTTAATTCCAACATTCTTAGACGTCGTGTAACACGCCATAACCTTTACCTTTAGGAGCTATCATGTTTTCATTGAGAGCAGACTTGTCATTGCATTGAAATCGTCACACACAAACTCCGTAAAGTTTAGCTTGAAAGCCAACATGCGCAAGGATAAAAGAAATTGTCTATAAATGGTGAAACTAAAAGGTAACCATGCAATCGTTCACAGCTTTATAAATGGCTAAAAAACTCTACAATTATATCACGCAAGCCTCGCGATAGGACACTTGATTGGAACTTCTAAGCCACGATGAAATCTCTCCACCCGCCTTTTTCTTGTATCTTTTGGTACTTGATTAAGGGTTTGAGGGAACGTAAGGGTAGCTCGTTGTAACAAGTTGGGGGGGGAATTGGGGGGGGGGGGGGCTTAGTTGTCCACAAGTTTTTTTGGCTTTTCGAGTCGGTCAAATTTTTTAAGGTAGTGGGCTACCTTTGATGTTCTTTTGGGGGGGGGGGGGGGGGGGGCGGGCTGTGGCATTTTGGTTATCTAGTCTCGAGTTTAGGGTGGGGTGTGGGCACTTAGAATCTCTTTTATTTTGGTTTTTATCTCTTGTAGTGGCTAGTTTTTCTTTTTTAGTGACGGGGTTTAACGGTATTTTGTTCTATCGGTGGCAAGTTGCAAAGCTTTCGGTGGGATTCCGTTGTTGGGTATACTCGACGCCTTATGCTTTTTGTCTCCCATTTTTTTTAGCATGTTTTAGATTTTATTTTTTTCTTCTTTTGTTGGCTTTCTTGTTTGCAACGATAGGTCTTGTATTTTTCAATTCTTGTTTATATTCTAGAGTCGGGCTGTGGTCTTAGTATCGTTCTGATCTAGGGGGGGTTAGTTTTCTCTTAATGGCTATTTATATCCTTGTCTACTTAAGGCATTACTTATTTTTTACAGATCTGTTGGTTGAATCTTATTGATAACTAAAGGTTAAGATAATGAAGTTATGCGTAGTTATCAGTAATCTTTAGCCCTGGAATTAAAATGAAGTTTGTTTTTATTAATGAAGTTCTTGGACCTTGACTACCAAAAAAGAAAGCATGTTGAGACCACTTCGTGAAGAACTATTCCCTATAAAGCTCTTCACTAGGGTGAGCTTTTTAACTGATCCAACAGATAAAACCAAACAGACCAATCTAGCTGATCACCAATCGAGTTAATAAACAACCGGGTTAGTTCCTTTCTCCAAACTGGATGTTCGATTTGGTCAGTTTGATTTGACTTTTTTAAAACCGTTCTAAACTAAATCAAATTGTACCCTATAGAAGTACAATTTAGATAAAGAAATTTTATTCCAATCCTAGTTACAATCTGACTTTTACTTGTATTTTAACCATCAACTTATATTATTAAACCATACCCTAACTTTAATAGATAGATTCTAAAAAACTCGTGATCACGTAAATTATAAAAGGCCCAACAGTGAATAGATTGGCCCAAAGAAACCTAAAAATGACTAAAAGCCCAAACCGGGTAATCCGTTTAATCCGTACATCCCGTAAAAATCAAACCGTTCAACTACTTTTTGATTTGTTTTTCAAACCAATACTTATTAATTCAACATCGTCGTCTTCAGCTCTAAACTGAAGCAGTCAAACCGTGCTCACTCATACTCGTCGCTAGGGCTGTAAATGAACAGAGTTGTTCACGAACAGCTCGCTGTTCGTTCTCTCAAAAACTCGTTCATGTAATAAGTGAACAGAACACGAACACAAATTTAAGGCTCGTTTATTTAACGAGCCGAACACGAGCCGAGTTCTTTTATCTGTTCATTTATTATTTACAGTATATTAATACCTACACAAAAATATCTATGCATTGGGAAGTGGTGTTGGGACGTGGAAGCCTGTGGTCCATTCCCCTCTCTATCACCAATGTGGGTTTCATTTCATCAGAGACTCCACATTTCACACCCGTGCCCCCTCTCTCATCACTCATCACACAGTCACACCGCCGACCAGCCCACACCCCATGCCGCCGGCCAGACCACCGCCCACACCGCCGGCCATATCACAGCCCACGCTGATGCCAGACCACCGCCCACACCGCCTCCTTCTCTCAGATACTCAAATAGTCAAGCACCATCTGCCCCCTCCCCTCTCTCACTCTCACTCACAGATCGCGTTACCTATCTTCATCGTCGTCATCTCCCCGTCGTCGAATTCAGCCTACGTCGCCATATTCAACTTGCGTCGCCATGTGTTCCGAACTGCAAATCTGCACAGCCACATCGCCATGTTTTCGAGCTGCAAATCTACAAAGCCAGGGGCCTGAAGAGCATCAACCCGTTGTATATCCTCACCGATCGATCGGGATCTATTTTTACAGTGTTTTTATTTCGCATATGTCATTTGTATCTCCTATATGTGTACTGGATTTTTCTTAATTTCTCTTTTGTAATAGATTCTTGTTTTTGATTGCTTGAACAATTTGAGATTTTGAGTAAATTAGGGATTCGATTGAGGTTGAACACGAACTCGAGCCGAGTTTTCGAACTCGAGTTCAGCTCGTATTGTTAAACGAGTTGAACGAGCCGAGCCCAAGTTTCACCTTCACGAACTCGAACCGAGTTCAAACATGAATGGTTTGGCTCTTGACGAACTCGAGCCGAGCTCAAATATGCCAAAATTTAAACGAACCGAGTTCGAACACACCCATATTCGGCTTGAACTCGGTTCGTATACATTCCTACTCGTCGCTCACGGCCGCGAGCTACAGAACTTCATTTCACGTTCATGCTCGACAATTAAACTGGGAGTGGATTCTTGCATGTCACAACAACTTTCACCTTAACTGAAAGTATATATTGACGTCAGGTCGTCGTGGTTGCGAAACTTAAAACCATCACGCCTGTCTCGTCTTCTAAATTCTTATGATGGCTCTTCTACTGCAGTCATTTTCGGTGAGAAGGGCCGACCATGAACAGAGTATCTTTTGGCATATTCTTTCATTGACCAGAGCCTAGGATTCCTACTGGAAGGCATAAAGTAAGTAGCCATCGCAAACCTTATTAATTTAACGTTCTGTTTCTGAGAATTTTAAAAGAATGAAATATGGCACCTGGGCAGCGCACCACGTCAATGACAATGCTACGTCAACTGCACTTTTGGTGACTTCCGGGGCATTAGAAAATAGAAAAGTCCAGAGCTTACTCGTAATTGGTCTTACTGTTAGCATATGCTAACGTGATTAACTTTGAATGAGATGATCAGTTTCTGAATGAGTTGATCAAGAATCTTGATGGATGTTTTACCTGGCAAGTACTGTATCAAGATGTTGGTATCCACAGAAAATTTGCTCTGGAAAGTTTCCGAGAGGAAAGCAAGATAATTTTGAATCTTAATTGGATTTTTGGGAGAATAAATTCATTCACAGATCAAATAATTTAATTGAATCTTGCACTCTGTGTGTGTGTGTGTGTGTGTGAAGATGAATTTATCTTTTTCTTCTTCCGTCAATACGTTCCAAATCATTCTTTTAGGACTGTGCCTTAACTACACCTTCGTAGCTCCAAATACCCGAAATTGTTATGATCAACTGAAAGGCTAGAATGTCAACCGACATCGATTAATGGTCAAGTAGATCACTTATGATCATAAAGTCATCCAAATGGAGTTTTTATATAGTGATTCCAGCCCGAAATGATGTGATTAACCCCTTTACAACGCATCCGAAGTGTTAATATCTCACAAAGGAGAGGAAGAACATTTCGGCCTTCGTGATTATCATCTTTAGGGGACCAAGACTGACTTTGAGATCTTGTCAAAGTCTTGTTCAAACAGATAAAAATCTGCTATACATGGGACCTTTTTGTTCTTTGGTGTACCAATCATTAGAATACATTCATACAACCCCTTCCTGAGGAAAGATTTTTTTCATAATCCTGGACCTACGCCAGGATTGTTGATATAACAGCCCCGGGACGAAGGGAGGTAGACTGGCAGCGGACTATCATACGATACTACATTTAAAGGTACTAAATGGTCCGATTTATAAGTCCAGAACCCAACCAGTAATGTTCGCAAAGTGTGAGAAACACCGACGTCAAATGACAGTAGATTCATGAAAAGACGACAACATGCTGCCAATTTCATCTATCCAAAGATTACCGAGTCGAACAATCCATGCAAAAACAAGGGATCCGGATCACCTGCTGTGGCTAGGGTTACAGCAGGCATGTTGTAGCCCCAGTCACAGCCGTCCGATCGAGTTAGGCAGGAAGAGACGGCCCATATTAAGCCACGTCATCTAGCGATTTACTCTTCCATCTGCCGACGTTCCATCTGCCTAATTCCATCTGCCGACGTTCCATCTGCCTAATTCCATCTGCCGATGTTCACTACTCCTCCACCTTCCGACGACGATGACGATCCACCTTTGATACCGTGATTGTACATCTGTTAAATCCGGCAAGAACTTTGTGACTTTTAAAAATCAATCATCAACAACAGAGGAATGATTAAGCACTTGTGTTCGTAGAACTTCGAACCATTTGATCATTATCTATATTCCACTTTCTGCCATGACTTGCAGAGTAAAGCTTGTAAGAAGTTGTAAGTTGTGCCCCTCATTTTCTTAACGACTGAAACAATCTACATCTCTGATTCACTGGTATGCCATTGTGGATCTGATCTTCTGCTGTTCGAAGGCAAGTTTCCTCAGTAATTGATGATAACTACTTTCTGAGTGAAGAAAGCCCCGTAACCATTAGGCAGTTCTGCCATGAAGAATTAAATACCAGAGTAGTGCCAGTTATCACAAATGGTTTCAACAGAACTGACCAATGTGATCTCGGCCAGTTTAACTCATGAGGTGATACTTATTTATTAGTGATTGCAGTTCAATTTTGACTCAATTTTATGCGTCCCCTTGGTGTAGACCTTGAGAAGCCATGAGCACAATCTTGGACCCATGACTAACCGTAGAGGTGTTGCAGCAGTAAGGTGGAGGTGTCGCCGCCATAAGATGGAGGTACTGCCGCCAAAAGGTGCCGTCAGGCTACGGTTTGGAGGAGAGAGGGACGACTGTCGCCCATGGATCGATTTCAGCACATGGAGAGAGAGGAAGTTGTCATCAAGTGTTTGATTTAAGTACCCATGGATCGCCGTCACCGGATTTAGAGGTGTTGTCGCTGCCGGAGAGAGAGAGACACTGGGTTTGGCGCGAGAAGGTTGGGTCGGTAGAGAGGTGAAAGGGAAGAGTAAATGGCTGGATGACGTGGCTTAATCTGGGCCGTCTCTTCCCACCTAACTCAATCGGACGGCTGTGACTGGGGTTACAACATGCCTGCTGTAACCCTAGCCACAACAGGTAATCCGGATCCAAAAACAAGTAGTTTGGAGAACCCATAAGCAACGGAACATACCAAAGACTGCATTTCTCAATCTTTGGTTAGAGCCACTAATCATGTAAGTATCAGAATAATAGTTAATACTCCCAATCAGAACATGTGAAGGCATTGCAACAAGAACTGGTTTAACACAATGAACGTTACTGTCAGGTATCCATGGGTCTACAGCTAGGATTTACTGAGGTCAGTCTGATTATGTCAGGAAAATAATCCCCTGTCAGCTCCGGCACACAAACCAACATTTTCATTTGGATCAGAATAGCTGATTAGCCTTCTTAAAGAAAGATGAATACCTCAATACGCTTCATTGACACCAACGGCTAACTCGGACATTGCTTCTCAGGCACTGTGTAGAGTGTAAGAGACTAGCAAGAGAATGAGTCATTACCCCGTTTGCAACAGCAAAAGCTAAAGCTAGTGAGGAGAATTTCATCTATCTAGGAAGGGAATGATGAATCACTTCATAGCCTGTGAGAAAGAGAAGGAACAATGCCAGTGCCAGGATTAACATTTTTAAGACAAAATCTTAGGGGGCGGACGCCAATATAACATCAGCACGCTGCAAATTCCATCTAAGTTAGGAATTTCCCATGTACTTACATATAAGCTAACTACAGGTGTTACAAATTGTTTATGTGGTTAACTGTCATCAGTCCTTTCCTTGGATGAACCCACCCATGTATACCTGTGCATCATACACACCGAGAATGGGATAATCGGAGTTCCTTGTTTCGGTCTAATTCCAGAGGTGCTACAACCTTGACTTGTTTCTGAGAAACTGAGAAGCATCAAAGCAGGCCAAGCACTGGGGCATTGGTTCAACCACAGTTTTGAGTATTCATGTGTCGATTAAATTTATAATCCTGGACATGTCTCCAGAACGTCGCCACCCAAAAAATTTCTTCCCTGTGAGACTAACTCCATACTCCTCCTTTATCACTAACGAAAATGCTGTAGATGTCACTGGAGATGGCCACAGTGCTGGATGATACCGCTAAAAATATCATCACCCAGGAGACTAGTCTATCATTCTTCGTTGCCGTTCCATGAGTGTCCCTGCATGATGCAAATAAACTTAAACCCGTTCAAGTAAGAGAGGATAGCAATGCTTAAAAATGTACTTTAGAGGTTTACTAGGCCAAATCCAAAATTCTTATCTCATCTACAATTTGCATGAAGCCCCTGCACTAAAGTTTAAGGTCTTTGTTTCTTACTAGAAGAACACACCCCAAATATAATTAACCATCATCCGAAGCTCATATCGTTGAGACGCCTCTTCTCTGTGACTATAAATAGAGAGTTATCAGTTATTACAGATAGGATTCTCTATTCTCTTCTTTGGGCAGGGGCGGATCCAGAAAGTTTAACCGGGGGGACCAAAAAGTATAAAATAAATTGATGACTAGAATAAAAAATTTGAAAGGTTTATGCCCACATATAACATGATTTATTTAATTGTATAAGTTCACTATCTATAGCGATTTATTTAACTTAATAAGGTTAGTCAATAACAAATTACTTATCTTGCATGAAATAAAACTTATACGTACTTGTATGTATATATGGATTACTAATGTGATTATAAATTAAGCAAGGACAATAGTGCATGTTTAAGTTAACATACTATAAAAGTTTAAATTAAAAAAAGAACTAATCTTGATATGTTCGTGTTTCTTTGTAATCTGAAAATTTAGAATTTAAAAGAATAAAGATGAAACAAGGAAAAGAAAAAGATTATGACGGTCAATGGAACAAAAATTAAAAATACAATGAAAACAAACACTAATACATTAAAATTACATCATAATGGCATTTTTGTAAATATAATAAATGTAATATTCCTTTACTTTAAAAAACTAAGTAAATTTTTCCAAAATTTGGCTATGTGGCAATTCCGCCTCTGTTTTTGGGGGTGGTGGGGTTGGGTTCAGCGGTAAAGTGGTATCTTTGTGGCCAGCTCGTGCGGTCCGTATTTGCAAGGTATTCATTCCTTGTAGCCTTGGTCCCAAGGGGGGACTCAAACTAAAGACCTCAAGGATAAATTAAAGGATCTTAACCAGTTGGACTACCCCCTGGAGTTATTAAGAATAACATATAATTTCCAGTTAAACTAAATTGCGAAATGGTAATGTACTTTGAGAGGCAATTCGGTTTGCACGAAGATGTTTTCAAATGCGTTCTTATGTGACTGTTCTAATTTTGAGGGTGTAGTCGCATTTACTCACCTAAGAGCCA